>RJWT010010465.1:0-15853 GCA_004365215.1 Cuniculus paca
TGGCTCCCTGCTGAGTCAGTTAAACTTCTAAAGTTGACACAATGTATCAATCATAACAATCCACCCCTTGTCAACTTGGCAACCAGACATATTTCTTTAGATCTGCCTCAAGATACAAAGGCATACTAATTCTTACCATTTTGCAACTTGAACATTATAATACAGCTTAACAATCCTTAAGAACCAGTGTCTTGGTTACTTTTCTTGGGTTGCTGAGACAAAATACCTGATACCCAAAATTAAGGAAGGGAAGGTTTATTCCTTAGTTTGGAGGTTTCAGTCCATATCCAGTTGGCTCCAAAGAAGGGTGACGTGGCTGAGGGGGCAGCTGTTCACGGCAGCTCACAAGCAGCAAGAGCAAAACAGAGCAGAAGAGCAGCAAAAGAGACTCCCAAAAACATGCCTTCTTCCCTCCCTTATACAGTATGCAGGTTCCACCCCTGGATGGGTGCAGCACTCACACCGGTAAACCCAGCACTAAGCCTAGCACTAAACACCCAGCACTAAACACCCAGCACTAGGCAATGAATCCATCACAAATGCTAGATTCAGCTGCTTCCATGACTACATGAGGCCTGGGGGGTGGGGGGGTGTCACCTATATACAAACCATAACAACCAGCATTAAGTCTATGAAAATTGTATTACATTAGAATCATAATGTTCTGTTCTTGGACCCCCAAAGACTCATGGACATCCCTTTATGCAAAAGGCATCTAGTCCATCTGCAAGAGCGGCCAAAGTCCTAACAGTTTCAGCATTGCCAAAAAGTTCAAGCCCCAAGTCTCCTCCAAGATGGAAGGCAAACTCTTAGTTGTACACCCCTATACAAAGAAAACAAAGTTAAACACTTCCAACATGCAATAGCACAAGATGAACTAAACTTCTTAAGTTGACACAATGTGAGCTACATCCAAGCTCTAAAAGTCTCATTTCAGATCACCTCTAACAAAGAATCAGAATACAGCCGGGTGTGGTGGCATATATCTGTAATCCCAGCACTCAGGAGGCTGAGACAGGAGGATCGCAGTGAGTTCCACACCAGCCTGAGCTACACACTGAGTTCATGGCCATCCTGAAATACAGTGACACCCTCTCTCTCTCTCAAAAAAAAAAAAATCACAATATGTAATATAAATAATAGCACTGTCCTACCTAAGGTGGGAAGAGAGTGCTTTAAAATCCCACCAAGTGGATTTCCACACCTAAGTGAGGACAAAGGAAAAAAATCAGGCAATTGCTTAAGAGCCAGAGGCAGTATCACAATAATACACGGTAGGCTATATTAGCCACACTTCCCATCAGCTGATGAAATACTCCAAATCAGAACCGTTCACAGACCATTTATGTCAAACTGGACTAAACACAAAGTAGTGAAGGATAAGGGAAACACACGGG
This sequence comes from Cuniculus paca, assembly GCA_004365215.1. Classification (NCBI taxonomy): domain Eukaryota; kingdom Metazoa; phylum Chordata; class Mammalia; order Rodentia; family Cuniculidae; genus Cuniculus; species Cuniculus paca. The sequence goes on from RJWT010010465.1 coordinate 1,398, forward strand.
GAGATGCACAAGTAGTGAGGGCAGGTCCAACAGGACCTCTAATCTAAAGTGAGAAGGGGCTAGAGACCCTACTGGAACTTGGAAGAGAAAGTTACATAAAGGACACTTGGAGAGCAGTACTGGCCTGCCTTTGGACATAGCCCGTCCATGCTGACCTCACTGAGCAGAAACTAGGCGAATAACTACTCTGAGCTTTCTTTCCTTACTGCTTCTGATCTGACTCTGAAACCTGAAGTCACAGACATAGACATAATCCATATAAGAAACCTTCACACAAGGGCAAAAGAACAGAACAGATCAAGATCATCAAACACAAGTCATTTAGGGCATTGTACACAAGAGTAGGAAAGACCAAACCTAACCTTCTGGGACTGAAGAAAAGGATTCTCTGAGGCAGACAATTAAGTTGAAGCCTAGAGAATGTTCAAGAGTTAAGCAAAGAAAATTGGGGAAGGGAGAAGATAATGCAAGTGAAGGGCCTAGCCACTACAAAGGTATACTTCCAGAACAGTGACTGTGTTATGATGTTTGAAGCACAGAGTATAAGGCAGAAAGGGAAAAGAATGAAGCTGAAGAGGCAAGGAAAAACAAAATCACATTTGCTTCAATACCATGGTTATTATCCAGGCCTTAAGACTAAATTTAACGATTAGCTGACATCTCTAGATAGTACACGTGGTTTTAATAAAAGTAATAGGCACAGAGTTTTTGGTTTTTGTTTTACATGGCAGAAGTCAATCTGCTCTTCTGTTTTTAGTTGAACAGCTTTTACCTGGTTATTTCATAAGAGTTCCAAACAGTGGGAGCGTAGAGAATAATGCAAACACTACTTGAAGGTCAGCGTTACTGTTCTAACCTTGCAAAGAAGAAAATTAAGCTCAAAGAAGTCAAGTAAGTTAAGCAAACTACATCCTAGCAGAGTTAGGAATCAAACACAGGTCCCTGACTCCAAAGCATACCATACCACACTGCCTTATTTATTCAACAAAAGACTTATCAAAGTGCTTGCTTTTTTGTTTTTTTCAAGGTTTTTTGAGACAGGGTTTCACTATGTAGTTGAGGCTGGCCTTGAACTCACTTTGAAGTTTAGGTGGCCTCCAACTCACAGCAATCCTCCTGCCTCGGCCTTCCAAGTGCTGGGATTACAGGCATGCACCACCACACCACACCTGGCATTAAAAGTGAGCCAGATACTAGAGCAACCCACTTGGGACCCCTTCTGTCTCTCTCAGACAGAAGCTTTCTCTCAATAAATACATTCTGCTCTTAACCTCCACTGTTCCTAAAATTCATTCTTCAATTTTAGAGAACACCAACTCATACGGACATCTAGTAGGTTGGGGGTTTCTATCCCCTATGTTAATTGAGGTCTTCCACTGAGATCAATAGACAAAGGTAAGAGTTTGCATTTGTTTCATGGACTCTGGACTGGGATTCATTTAGATAACAAATTTTTACTCTAGAAGTCCCTAGAAAAGATAGTCTTTGGCAATCCACTCGGGACCCCTTGTCTGTTTCTCTCAAACAGAAGCTTTTTTCTTCCTCAATGAATATATTCTGCTCTTTAAAACAAAAAACAAAACAAAACAAAACAAAACAAAACAAAACAAAACAAACCAAACCTGTTTTGGCCTCACTTGGGAACAGACCCGCCATCATGGTCCACGTGATCCACAGACAGAGGAAGGGTGCTGGCTGTGTTTAGCACACATGTGAAACATCCCAAGAGCACTGTACATCTACCTACCGTGGACTTCGCAGGGCAGCATGGCTACAACAAGAGCATTGTGAAGGACATCCATGACCCGGGCTGCGATGCACCCCTTGCTAAGGTGGTCACCCGGATTCAAGAGGCATACAGAGACATTCATCGCCACCGAGGGCATCCACACTGGCCAATTCATGTACTGTGGCAAGAAGGCCCAACTCAACATTGGCAATGTTCTCCCTGTGGACACCATGCCTGAGGGGACCATTGTGTGCTGCCTGGAGGAGAAGCCTGGGGACAGGGCAAGCTGGGCCAAGCCTCTGGGAATTTTGCCACAGTCATGTCCCACAACCCTGAAACCAAGAAGACCAGAGTGAAGCTGCCCTCGGGTTCCAAGGTCATCTCCTCTGCCAACAGAGCTGTGTTGGTGTAGGAGCTGGTGGTGGCAGAATTGCTAAACCTGTCTTGAAGGCTGGCCGAGCCTACCACAAATACAAGGCAAACAAAGAGGAACTGCTGGCCACGTGTTTGTGGTGTGGCCATGAATCCTGTGGAGCATCCCTCTGGAGGTGGTAACCAACAGCACATCCGCAGAGATTCCCCTGCAGGGTGCTAAGTGGGTCTCATTGCTGCTCATAGGACTGGGTGACTCCATGGAACCAAGACTGCAAAAGAAAGAGAATTAGAGGTGAGGGGCTCTTATGGTTAATACATTGTGTCAACTTGAGCAGTTTAGGAGTTTAACTGAGAGACTCAGCAGGGAGCCAGGGTTCTTACTTTGTAAATATCCTCATCCTGTGCAAAGGAGGGCAAGGACATTTTGTGAGTGCCACACCCACCCTGAAGGTGAGGGGGGTGGCTGTATACAATACAAGGGTGGAGAAGAGGCTTGCCTTTGCTCTTTTGCTCTGGGTGCTGCCTTAAAATGTTGTCCCTGTGCCATGCCACCCTGCCTTGGAGCCAGCTGATTATGGGATGAACTCTCCAGGAACTGTGAGCTAAATAAACCTTTCCTTGCTTCATTTTGGTGTCAGGTGTTTTGTCCCATCAACAAGAAAAACCGTACCAGGAGTGGGGTCATTGCTGTGACTGTACCTGATCATGTGGTTCATAAGCCTTTGGGAATGGCTTGTGGGAAGAGTTAGGAAAGGTTCAGAGATGTCACCTGAAAGAGAAGCCCTGGAACAGCTTAGGCTATTCTGTAGTGGAGATTCTGGTCAGAGCTCAGGAGACCAGGAGGCTGATAGAAATCCTGCCAGTAGAAACCAGGCTTGGGAGGTTTCTGCTGGAAAGAAGGACTGCATTGGATGCTGGACTCCAGTGGATGTATGCTATGGCTTGGCAGAAAGTCTGTCTGCATTCTGCTCATGTCCAGAGACTTTGCCTGAGACTAAGGTTAAGGATGGTGGACTGACTAATCTGGCAGAAGAAATTTCAAGGCAGTTGAATATTGAGGCTGTGGCATGGCTATTGTTGGGGGCTTTTAGTCAGATTTGTATCATGAATCAAGAGCAAAGAACCCAGCATGGTGATTTAAAATGTGAGTTTGGTCAGAAAGGAAGCTCCCGTGAAGCTGTGAACTCAATTGCTAAGAAGGAACAGAGAAATAGAAAAGATGACCTGAAGGCTGTGCAAAAAGCAGCAAATCTCGAACCTTTGCAGCTTCCAAACTGCAAAAGTGAAAGACTTTGCTTTGAGGAGAAAGCCTCAGAGCACCATGTTCCAGAATGGCAGCAGAGGCCCCAAGAGGTTCCAGAATGGCGGCAACATAGAAAATTTGTTCCTCACAATCAGGTTCAGAGTGCCCAGCAATCCAGGCATTTGACCCCTACAGCCAAGAGAGAGGAAAGTCTGGCTACTGCTCCAGCTAGCAGCAGACCTCGGCATCATCCACGTAGTACTGGTTTTAGGTGCACACGGAATGAACAAGCTCTGAGGTTAAGAAGGATTCCACCCCAATTTCAGAGGGTCTGGGAGGCCAGGCAGTGTGCCCCTGAGAGGACAATATGTGAAGCTGTCAGTGTGGAGCCAAAGGTGCACCGGAGACCCCGGAAGTTTGGAAAAGCCAGGAACATGGATCATCTAAGGAAACCACCAAGAACTGTAAGCTAAATAAACCTTTTCTTCCCTAATTTTGGCTGTCAGGTGTTTGTCTCAGCAACAAGAAAAAAAATGACCAAGACAGGGGCTCATCAGAGTTTGTCTTGGCGGGGGCAGAAACTATGTATTGAGGATACAGAAATGTATAAAACATGCTCTTTACCGTAAAGAGTAAGGTAGGGAAGATGGATACCCAAAATCAATGATAGGTATAGGAACAAGTTACATGGTACAGCACAAACAGACAACTCATAACTACGCTGAGGTGACCTGTGAAGATAGATTTCAGATGATGTATGTATCAAACAGAAAAGAGGAAAGACAAAGTGAAGACCAAGAAAGAAAATTACATTACAAAAAAGCAAAGAAGCACTAACTCACACACTGTTTTTGGAACACTTCGAGATGCCAACTGCAAAATTATGAGAACCGTAAGACATCAGATTAAAGGGCTTTTTACATCATGCTAAGGAATTTGAACATTAAGCTGTAGGAAGTGAAGGCCAGGCATGGTAGCACATGCCTGTAAACCTAGCAACTGGGAGGCTGAGGCAGGAGTATCACTATGAGTTCAAGCCCAGCCTGGGCTACATGAGTTCCAAGGCCAGTCTGTACTACACAAACTGAGACCCAGTCTCAAAAAAAATAAAAAAAATAAAAAAGAATAAAAAAATCAACTATTGGAAGTCAAAGAACTATTTCCAAACTTTAAAACAAGCTATTCTGAAGACTCAGAAACAGATTAGGAAATTTGAACTGCTTGTGAATGGCTTACAGACAATAAAAACAATATGAGATTTGTTTTTTTTTTTTTAACAATATGAGATTTGGAAGGAGACTCAAACTAGCTTATGATCAGGCTATAAAAAGGAACACTGCAAAGTCTCTTTTAAAAAAATCATTTTCATTCTAGCTGAAATGAAAACAACTCCTTTTTACACTACTGATTAGAGTAAAACAAGAAATTTAGTCCAAACTTTGCATTCAACAGAAGATTGAAGGTTTACTTCCTCAAACCCACTATTTAAGGGAAAATGTGGGCTCAGGTAATTTGTTTACTCAAAAAACATATTGAACAGAAGCAGGATAGCCTGCTGTTTACCTTGAATACAAGAACACAGACTCCAATTTTTTAAAAAAAGATATTTTTCCTTAATTCAGGGCTCATGCAAATCCATCCACCTTCTAATGTTTCACAAATACTGATATTTTCTTTATTTAAGTTTAGTAGAGCACCTTCTCCCTCTATCAAACTAAAATACCAAATCTACACTGTCCAATATGGGGGGTGGGGAGGTTCCAAGAACTGAACCCAGGACCTCACGCTTGCCAGGCAGGCATTTGCACCACTGAGCTAAATTCTTGGCCCTCTAATTATTCTTAACATAGGTTTCTAGATAAACCTTCTGATCAATGAAATACTTTCATGTGGTATGGAAGCTGAAAATAATATAGATCTTTTATTATCCCTCCCCTACATTATTTTCTACTGGCAATCAAGTCAAGAAATAAGATTTTTTCCCCAAAATGTTGTTGCAAGAGCCCATTCTCCTGAAGGCTAAGAAGCAACTGCACTGCTGGCAGCAGCAGGACTACCAGTTCCAAAGCCTTGCCACCAGCTTTCCAGGCTCTGAGAGGCAGTGCAGACAGCAACAGCGGCAGCAGCTTTCTAAGCCTTGGCTTGAAAACCTTACATCAGGTTCTTAAATTCGGTAATTCCAGTAACACTATGAGTGGCTACAGCTTCCCCAAGGCGTCAGTTCACCTGAGTTACAGCAATTATCCACAGAGACCTCACTCATAATTAAAACAGCTAGAATGTTTCCTGGATATCTCTGAGGTCCATTACTCAGCCTACCACAGCACAATTCATGTTAGAAATATTAGATACATACATTCAAGAGTGCTGAATAGTGCAATTAATGTATTTTTCTTATGGTAATTCAACCAATCAAATAAGCATTCCTGAATGCTCCTAGCCATGGTACACTAATTCAATATATCATTTTGAATGACACTCAAAAATCTCCACTATATATTTCTGCCACTACTAAAAGTTTTGGTAAAAAGTTTATGCAAGTAATACCTGGCAACTATATAAAACTGAAAATACATTATCAGTTACCTAATGACTTATTTAAGAGTGACCCAGGCATGGTCTTGCATGCCTATCATTCCAGAACTCTGGGAAGCTGATCATAAATTAGATCCTAGCCTAGGCAACAAAGCAACTCTGCCAGACCTTGTTTTAAAATAAACAAAAAATGGGGCTATGGATGTAGCTCAGTGTGAAGGGTCTGGGGAAAAAAATTTAAAAAGATGATGTACATAAGAGCACTATATTACTTTGTCAAGGCTATATAATAAAGTACAGAAGTAGTAACTTAGAAATTTTCTCGGAATTCTACAAGTTAGAAGTCCAAGATCAAAATGTCATCAGGGTCCAACACTACTAAGGGCCTCTCTCCTTGGCTTATAGATGGTTATCTTCTTTTGTATTCAGAAGAGTTCTCCCTGAGTGTATCTGAATTTCCTCTTATAAGGACACCAGTGGATTAGGCCACTTTAGTGACTTCATTTCAACTTAACTGTCTCTCCATGCATCTTATTTCCAAATATTGTCACATTCTCAGTTACTACTAGGGGTTAGGATTTCAACATAGGATCCAAGAGGCAGGAGTTGATAAACATAGTTGATAACAAATGCTGAAGAGAAGCAGCATTCTGGATCTTCAAATTCATGAAATGCCTTTAAGAAACTAGTTGAAGAAATCTCAGATAAATATTAATGAGCCATTAGGGACTAGCAGAAGTCCATTGATATTTTGGATGAGAGTACCTAAAGTTTCACTAAAGTCAGTAAGGATGGACCAAAAATTACAACAAAGAGCCAAAAGAATCCATAAGGTGAAGACGTATTACCAAATTGAGAGACGCTTTTTTTTTTTTTTAAATGAGGGTATGTGGGCTAGGGACGAAGTTCAGATGTAAGTACATACTTAAGTGTCTATGAGACCCTGGGTTCAATACTGAACACTACCCAAAAGAAGGGGTATGGGAGATGGAGGAGGGAGACTACTCGTATGAAGCACTCATTCTTCAACTATGTTCTAAACACCCTGGGGTCCCCAAGTTCCTATTTTTTCTAACTACATAACTGCAGGAGGTCAAACTTTCATTTCAATTAAAACAAAATAGTCACAATAGACTGCAGAAGCAGACATGAGAATTCAGTTTCCTTCTAAATATAAAAGATTTGAGGAAATCTAAAACACTTCTATTCCTCTCACAAAATTTAGTGTTTTGGTAATAGCTGTTTTTCATTAAGACAGTGTTATGGGCTAGCCTAATGGAACAATACTAAACTCTAACAGAGCTCTCCCAGATCCCTGTTCTCAGCACTCCGCTCCCCAGTCAGGAATGTGTCAAGATAAGAGTTCCAAAGTTACATCCCCTTGGGAAGTGCAAGTCAGCCCCCATCCCAGGACCTGTAGGTTCCGAGCCACCAGGTTTACAAAAAATAAGATGTCTCTGTAAAATGTTAACAGCAGTCATTGACAAAGATAAATTTGACTTTATGCTTAAATACCCATCCCCCACTTGGCCCACCACCGTACAATGGTTCCCTGCGTGGATTCTACTGTTCAGTCGCTGGGCTAGATAATAAAGGCTCTCGAATTCTAATTGGCACTGTCTCTGGCTCCTTGGTTTTATCCTGAGCTCAGTACATTTGGGGGCTCTTCCGGGATCCCCAAATTACTGGGCCAAGGAGGAGCCAAAGGCTTCTGGGGTCCTCTACTCACCAGAGGATTCCCTGAGACAATGTTCCTCAGCTTCGATGAGATGATTGGACCCCAGGTATAAGTTTCCTGGACTACTGAAAATGAGCCATCTGGTTTCTTACCGGTAAGATCTGTTTTGTTTCTGGTACGGGGCGCCCCTCCGGAGTCTTTGGAGTTGGACGCAACACTAATACCCAAGACTCGACCCCAGGACATGATGACACCCAGCGGTCTCTGATTAATGGTTTTGTTTTTTGTCTCTGTGTCTGTCTGTTCACTTGTCTTATGGGTCAGTCCGCTTCTGCTTCCATGTCATCCTTGCAATGTATTTTAAATCATTTTCAGGATTTCAAGAAGTGAACTGCCTCCTACGGATATTCTGTTAAACAAGGGAGACTCCAAACCCTCTGTGAATTGGAATGGCCAATCTTCCTGGGGGACATTAAATGGCCCCCAGGAAGGCTCTTTTAATTTGCCTCTTGTTTATTAGGTCTGACGAGTCATCTTCAGACAGCCAGGTCATCCTGATCAGATACCCTATTATCCAGGTGTGGCTAGATCTCCTGGAAGACCCACGCCCATAGGTAGAAAAATGTAGATCTCTGTCCTGTAAACCTCCCCTTATTGCTGCTGCAGTGTCACTTGACAAAACAAAACCAAAAACTAGGCCACCAAAAACTACGCGCCACTGCACTCAAAGTTCCCCCTCAGGCGAGAGTCAGAACGAGCCCCGTTTGCAGGGAGCAGAGCAACTGCTGCTCCTGAGCTGCTGCCTGTCCTTCCCCTGGCAGAACCCTCTCCAGTCCTTTATCCCTGACTCCACCATCCTCCCCCCTTACCACCATCCCCCTGCTGACCCCTCTCTTTCCCTGGACTCAACTGTTACTCCTACCCCTTTGAGTCCTTCCCACAGCCGGAGTAGTCTCTCTTTCTCTCATCCCTCTCCCTCCCCTTCTTCCACAACTCCCCTCCTACTTTTGCATGAAGCACCCTCTGCTGAGGGAGGGCCCTTCATGGTTTACATTCCCTTTACAACTAATGTTCTTTATAATTGGAAAAATCAAAATCCTTCTTTCTCTCAGAATCTCCATGGTCTGATATCTTTATTAAAGTCATCTTTTTCACTCATCAACCCACTTGGGATGAGTGACAACGGCTTTTGCAGACTCTCTTCATCTCAGAGGAGAGAGAACGAATCCGAGCTTTAGGACAGGAAGTCTGTGCTCGGTCTGGAATCCTCTGACCCTGAGCATCTAAATCACTTCTTCCCATTGGCCCACCCGTCATGGGACCCTAACACAGGTGCAGGTAACGAGGCTCTGGAACAGTATCACCAGACTCTGTTAGGACCCCTGAGGGCTGCATCAAGGAAACCAACCAATTTGTCTAAGGTGAGTGACATTAGCCAGGCCCCGAGGAGTCTCCGATGGTCTTCTTAGAATGCCTTTTTGAGGCTTACAGGACCTATACTCCTACTGATCCAGAGGCACCAGAAAATAGACACACCTTAAATAAAGCATTTGTGTCTCAGTCAGCCCCAGACATTAGGAAAAAATTAAAGGCTGGAGGGATTCGAGGGAAAGCCTCTCATAGAATTGGTCAAAATAACACAAAAGGTATTCAATAATAGGGAGGAACCGAGAGAACTAAATAAAAAAATGGCTGAGTTCCTCATTGTATTAGGGGACCATGAAAAGCCAGGACAAAAGAATGGTCCACAACCAAAAGGAAGAAGGCTGCCGCTGAGTAAAGATCAATGTGCCTACTGCAAGGAGACAGGACACTGGAAAAATGAATGTCCAAAGAAAAAAAATCAAATGCCCCAACTAAGTCAACTAAGGTCCTCGCCCAAACTGAGGACTGACAAGTTCAGGGCTCCTCATTTGGCCAAATCTGTACACCCTTCTCAGCCTCCTCCCACTTGACCAAATGTTCTACACTGTCCTGGACCTCAAAGACACCTTCTTCACCCTGCCATTGGCCCCAGTAAGTCAGCCCCTGTTTGCCTTTGAATGGACTGACCCCAAGACAGACAAAAGCAGTCAATTGACCTGGACGTGGCTCCCTCAGGAATATAAAATTTCTCCCATGCTCTTTGATGAAGCGCTGAGTCAGGACTTACTAAACTATCATAGAGAACATTCTCCAGTAATGGTCCTCCAATATGTAGATGATGTTCTCTTAGTGTCAGAGACTCTTGAAAATTGCAAACAGGCCACAGAGGATTTACTAAAAGAACTAGCCAAATTAGGATATTTGGTCTCTGCCAAAAAGGTTCAAGTGTGTCTGCCCCAAGTCACTTACTTGGGCTACTCACTGACAGAAGGAAAAAGGGCTTTGTTGACCAAAAGAATAGAAGCAATTCTTAAGATCCCCAGAGCCAACCCTAAACGCCAGGTCTGTGAATTCTTGGGCATGGTAGGCTATTGCCATCTTAGAATACTAGGATTTGCAGAGATACCACAGCCCTTGTATGCCTGTATGGGAGGAAATCCCATGGAAAGTTTGGAATGGACTGACCAGGAAGAACAGGCATTTAAAAAGCTTAAGCAAGCTCTTATCTCTGCACCCACTGTGGCCTCCCTCACTTAGACAAGCCTTTCCAGTTCCATGTGGCAGAAAATCAGGGGGTTGCCAAGGGAGCCCTTACACAATACTTGGGCCCATGGAAACGGCCTGTTGCCTATCTTTCCAAGAGACTGGACATAACAGCAGCTGGATGGCCTAACTGCCTAAGGGCTGTTGCTGCTACTGCCATACTAGTAAAAGAGCCTACTAAGTTGACATTTGGACAAAAACTTCAAATTATAGCCCCTCATACAGTAGAGAATCTATTAAAAAGCCCTCTGGACAGATGGCTTTCAAGCGCCAGGGTAATTCAATACCAAATCTTGTTGCTGGACCCCTCTCATGCTGAATTCCTGACCACTGAAGCCCTCAACCCTGCCACACTCCTTCCTGACGACAACCCAGAGCTGCCTTTACACGACTGCCTGGAGATTTTAGAGTCTGCCACCTGTCTGAGGAAAGACCTCACGGATTTCCCCTGGCGGACCCGGATGCGACCCCCTTCACTGATAGAAGCAGCTACCTAAGAGATGGACACCAAGTTGCTGGGGCTGCGGTGGTCATGGAAGACCAGGTAATATGAGCTCAAATTCTGGGAATGGGGTCCTCTGCACAGCGAGCTGAACTAATAGCCCTCACCAAGGCCCTTCAATGAGGAAAAGGAAAACGGGCCAACATTTACACTGACAGCAGGTACGCTTTTGCTACCCTCCATGTTCACGGGGCTATTTACCAAGAACAGGGTCTTTTGACTATAGGGGGACATAAAATTAAAAATGCACAAGGAATATTAGATCCTCGTGGCACTGTGGCTACTGTCAGAGGTAGCCGTAATTCACTGCAAGGGACATCAAACAGCTAATACTCCAGTTGCCACAGGAAACCAATTTGCTTATAAAATTGCAAGAGAGGTGGCACTAAAACCAGTGCAGCCACTACAGATTTTGCCGGTGCTACCCCCCACGGTCTTAGAAAAACCCATATATACCAAACCTGATTTGGCCATGGCAAAACAACTAAAAACATCTTTGACTCTGAAGGGATGGCACCAACTGCCGGATTCAAGGATTCTGATCACTGAGGCCCTTGAACAAGAACTAATTAAGCTTACCCACCAAGGTACTCACTTGGGTGGGACTAAGCTGACTGAGTTGCTCCAAAAGTCATACTTTATTCCCAAGTTATCTCAAACCTCAAAGGAGAGTAGCAAAAGATGTCTTCAATGCACCCAAGTAAACCCAGGGAGAGCCCCCACTGAGTCACCACCGTCTCCAGGGAATTGCCTGAGAGCATTGGGAAATAGACTTCACTGACGTGGGACCAGGAACAGGGGGATACAAGTACCTCCTAGTTCTAGTGGACACCTTCACTGGATGCCAGAAGCCTTTCCGACTAAGACTGAATCTGCTACCATAGTGACAAAAAAAGCTCCTCTCAGAGATAGTGCCCTGATTTGGCTTGCCTTTAACACTGGGGTTTGATAATGGCCTGGCTTTTATAAGCCAGATAACCCAAAAGTTAACATTAGCCTTTAAGGTTAATTGGAAACTCCATTGTGCCTATCAGCCTCAAAGTTCTGGACAGGTAGAAAAAATAAAAAGAACCTTAAAAGAAGCCATTATTAAGCTCAAACTGGAGACTGATGAAAACTGGGTAAGCCTCCTTCCCTTCGCTCTCCTAAGAGCCAGATGTACTCCCTATGGTAAAGGAGTAACACCTTACGAGGCCATGTACGGCTGGGCCCCTCCCCTACTCCAAAACTCCGAGAGGAACTATTAGCATCCTTTTCTAACACAGAACTTCTCAAGTCCTTACAGGCACTCCAGTCCTCTCTCCAGGTTGCCCACCGCATCTTTAAAAATAATCACCAGTCATTGCCAGAGAGCAATGGACCTCCAGTCACATCCCCTGGTTCCTTGGTGTGGATCAAGAAAAGAGACCCTGACAACCTGGAGGCATATTGGGTCGGCCCTTCACTGTGGTCTTGAGTACCCCTACAGCCGTTAAGGTCACCAGAAAGAAACACTGGATTCACCACACCCACATCAAGCCCGAGGCGACTGACGGACAGACTACAGAATGGACTTTAAAGAGGACTCAAGAACCCCTAAAGATCAAAATTGTGTGCCAAACATAAAACTGTGTTTTGTCTGGCTCCGTTTCACAGGTTTTAGGAGAATGGTACCAGCACGCCATTCCCCTTTTTCCTATACTTGGTGGGTATCATGCTCTTATGCTGGAAAGAGGCTAGCTAGCCATAAATCAGACCACTGGAGTTCCTATTCTCACCTTTGACCTAGGCGCTCTGTTTGCGGACCAAAAAGGTAACTGGCATAAACGCCCACCCCAAGAACTCACCTATGGTTGTAGGCACCCATATCTAGAAAAAAAATCTTCAAAATTCCCAATTTTATGTCTGGCCAGCTGGGAGCAAGGGATTTGGGGGTCAACATGACCATTATTGTTCCAGGTGGGGCTGTGAAATGACAGCCCCTTGGAAGGATTCAGATCAATTTTTAAAAGTATCTAAGAAAAAGATTAAATGTGGGACAAAATATAGTAAGATGATTTTAAGACCTCAGAGACCTATGGACAGGTCTTGGCTAGGGGGAAAAACCTGGGGACTCAGACTCTACGTTTCCGGGTCTGACCCAGGGGAATCTTTTTTTTTTAATTTGGAAAATACAACCAAACCAAACCAAACCAAACAAAGTAAAGTCAAACAAACAAAGCAATGAACATGGTACATGACTTTTAAACAGGGTAAAAAGCAACTGATAAGGCTACCATAAGGCCTCTTGTTATCTGCAGTATACCTGCCCATACCATCAGGGATAAGTAAAATCAAACAAAATACAACAAACTAAAACAGTAGAAACAAAACAAAACAAAACAAACAAAGCAGAACAATGTAAGCAATACAGAATTTAAAGATATTAGCAAAACAGCATTGGTTACCATAATATTTGTTATCTTCAGAATAGTTGCCTAACCTTCAGACATATTACAATCAAACCACAAAGAATGGAGTAAAATCAATCAAAACAAACAAAGCCATACAGGGTTTCTAAACAACATAATTGGACATCCTTGATGGCTGTAATTATATACTTTGTTATCTTTAAAACAGCTGTCCATACCACCAAGTATAATAAAATCAAACAAATCAGAATAAAATGAAACTAATCAGAACAATGAATACAATCTAAATTTCAAATCATGATAATAGATTAATAGTGGTCATTTCCTTTCCTTAAATTCCTCCTCTCTGACTTTCCCAATATGCATTGTGCATTTTGGATCCCACTAACACCTTTAGGTTTTTATGCTATGGAGACAACACAAAATTCACCCTTGTGACTTTGATCCATTATTTCCATGAGCACTATTGCCAGTTGCCTCTACCTACAAGAGCCTTGAGGTTATCTTCCTTTATAGCTGAGTAGATTTCTACCCGATGAAATATCATCTCTTTCTTCTCCATTCTGCAATTAATGGGCAGGCTACCCCTATTTTTTTTTCTGGCTCCCCCCCATTGTTCTCTCTCCTTTGACTTTCAGACTATGAATTTTCTTTCTAGCTAAATGTGTTTCTTGCATAGAGCATATTGATGGATCCTGTCTCCTGATCCACTATGCCTCTGTTTCTTTCTATTAGTGCCTTGAGGCTCTCTTGCACTGTAGTGTCTCTGCCATGCTATTTTCCTGCCACTGGCTCCCTATTTTTCCTCTCCATTCAAGCGACTGGCCCCACTTGATGGTCCCCATCTGACATTGTTCCTGAGACCATGGTCCTTTTTCTCTCTAAAATGTCCTTTAGTAATCTTTGTAGGGTTGGTTTGGTGGTCATGAATTCCTTGAGTTGTTGTTTGTCATGGAAGTATCTTGTTTCTCCGTTAATTTTGAAGGAAAGTTTTGCAGGGTACATCAGTCTGGATTGGAAGTTGTTTTCTTTCAGGACTTGCATGACTTCACTCCAGCCTCTTCTTGACTTGATGGTTCGTGTTGAGAAGTCTGCTGTGATTATGAAGGGCTTTCCTTTATAGGTGATCTGTTTCTTTTCTCTAACAGCTTTTAATATTCTGTTCTTGAGCTGAATTTCTGGGATCTTGATTATTATATGTCTGGGTGTAGATTTGTTTTGGTTATGGCTAGCTGGAGTTCCATATGCCTCACTTATTTGAATGTCATATTCTTTTCTTATGCTTGGGAAGTTTTCGTGAATTATATCTGTAAATAAGGTCCTGATGTCATTTGTCTTGACACCTGCTTCTTCACTCACATTTTTAATTCTTAAAG
>RJWT010010466.1:0-24167 GCA_004365215.1 Cuniculus paca
AGCAGTCATGGATGTCCCCAGGCCCAACAGGTCCTCTCTTTCACCCAAAAAAGTGGCAAAGGGAAACACATGTAGATGAGAACTTGCTCATCTTTCTCTGACTGTTCTCTGATTAAATATGCTAACAATAAACAGACAATAACAGGAAAAGAAGCATGAAAATTTATTAATGTATTGTGCATAGGAGTCACACAGAATATGATGCCTAAAGAAGAGCCAGATGGCCGAAACCTAAACAGCACTTTTCACTATAGAATATAAGCTTGGCTATTCCAGGGGGAGGTGCTGACAGGCTATGTGAGGATAAAAGGAAGAAATCCATAGAGAAAAACTCTCACCTTGCTATGCAAATAAAGTCTCTGCGTAGCAGCCCTCCTAAGAACAGATGTTTGCCTGTGACAAAATCTCTATTGGCAAGGTGTCAGACCTTAGGTATCCTCTCCCAATGAGCTTACCTTTTCTGTTTAATGAGGTGTCAGGGAGCAGTTCATGGCACCCTTCTCCTAAAGGAATTTCCCATAGTCAGGGAAGGCAACTTCAGGGAAAGCCCCTCCAAAGCTTCCCTACTTTGGGAGGGAAAGCATGCTATGAGGCAAGGGGGTGGAAAACAGACAGAGATCCCTTGGTTCTCCTTCAATTCAAAGCTCTCAGCATCCAAAATGCTACACTTTGAGTTGTAGCTTTTTGAGCCCCAACACAAGTTTAGTGGGACCAAAAGACTGGAGGAAGGTAACCAGGATTTCCGTTTTCTCCTTCCCAAATAAAGATGAGGGTAGAAAATTTGTCTTGCTATATATTTTATTTCATTTTTTCCCTTTTCCAGTATGTTACCTTGTCTTTTAAGGAAAGAGATTTTTTTTAAAGACAGAAAGAATGTAAAAATAAATAAATAAAAAGCAACACCTACATCTGTATTTATATATAGTTAACTTTTGTTGAGTTCAATCTTTCGATCTCTATGGAAAGGGTGAAAAGTATTGCATCAAAGGTAGGTTTAACTGTACCTTTCAAATAAAGATGTGAGAAAACTGAAAAAAAAAGAATCACTGTGTTAAAAATAATGATTGATTAGAGTCTTGGATAACAAAACATGGTTTAAAGTCAAATAATAGTACTATACTAAAAGTCTGTGGTTTGGTTCTCTAAAGTAGCATTAGTTGACTAAGAAAGTTCACATTTGAAATTAGTAAGTTCATCGTTCTTTGTTAAGATCCTAGTCCCCTTTGATGTCTTACCAAGAAAGACTCTGTTGTGGGCCTTCACTATAGGCTCCAGGACAAGAAAAATATTTTGTTTGCAGCAATGTACAAAACGAATGCTGTGCACGTCATTTTCACAATACTTGTTTAAGATTTAAATTATAGTTACATTTGCTTTATTCACATTTCTTTATATGAATAAAATGAAATTATCCCACACTAGTTCCTGTACAATTATAAGTTCCTAGTAGCCATTTAAAGTAATAGCATAGATTTAAGAATGAAATCTTAGCTATGATAAAGTTCAAGGGAGTCTCTCTGAATAATATAATTTTCTTGTTAACGCTTTCCATAAAAAGCTGTAACTTTAAAAATTCCAACCTTTTGTAGTAGAAAATTTCTAAATTCTTATAATTTTAAAAAGGAGCAGAATAAATACAGGTGTGTGATTAAAGTTTCAAATAGAATAGGAAATTGTAAAATAAAATCCACTATACTCCTAAATTCTCCGTACCATTCACCTGTGATTACAGTTAGTTTGTTGTGTATTTTTAAATACATTTTCATGAATATAGGCTATATACTTTTTATAAACACATGCATTCATACTATAACTCTTTTCCAGTGCCTTTGATTCACACAGAATATATTTCTAAATCAGCATATATAGAGCTCCTGCATTTTTCAGTAAATAGTTTTTCAATATTTTCTCACTTAATGAATCTTCCATAATTTTAACCAATCCACAGCAAAACAAAATTTAAATTTTTCTGTTTTGCACAATGGTTAAAAATTGTACTGATTTATACACATTCTATCCTTAGTTGTGAATGTCTGCAGAAGATGAAGGCCTAATGATGAACGTGTTGGGGTAAAATAGTATTTGTATGTTAAAATGATATTTAACTTCCTACATTTTATACCCCTACTGATACTAGGTTTTATAAAACTTTTCAATTTTTGACATGATCTCTAAAAGTTTGTATTGCATTGTTTTGGTTTTTATTTCTTTAAGTTTGCATGTAAATTTGTGTACATTAATTATTTTTATACCTTTTAATTTTTTATTGACTTTTGCTTCCTTTTGAGTTCTAGGAGTAGTTATTGTTTCTTAAACTCAACACTTTTTTCTTACATGTGTTTCAAACTTGAGAAAGAGACTATGGTTTGCTTTATTTGTATGAGTTGGGCATCATTTTCCCTCCATACTTTTCCCTTCAATGTCTTCTTCTTTGTTAGTTTTTCAGGTCTTACTTCCCTGTCACTAAATTGTTTTGCAGCTGTGATCATCCTGTTCCTTGTTATTTCTAATTTATCAGCCTTCTGATGGCATTTTGTCCTTTATTTGCTTGCTTAACTCTTTAATCTTCCTTTTGACCTATTTTACTTCTGATTTTTGTTTAATTGATCCTATGTTCAGTTTCATTTCATCTGGAACACAAAACATGTTGAGTATATTCTTTGTTCCTTGTATGTTTCCTTCTCAGTGTGTTTTGATATTCCTTGCCTATTTACACAGTGATTGCCTCATACTGCCAATTCCTCAAACCTGGAAGCACATCCTGGGAAGAATTTTTAAAATTCTAATGGCCCGGGCCTAGCGCACGCTTCACAGTCTGGTCAGGCATTATGGGTGGCTGAGCTCCCAGGGAAATACGTCCTTGGCTTCTCTGCTAGCTGGCCAGCCCTACGGTGCCACACCTCTGGGTAGGTAAATCTTGTGGCTGTCATCTTCAGCTTAGTTGCATGGATATCTTGTTATTCTTTTGAAAAATAAGAATATCTACTCGGTTTGCATAACAGGAATATTTTTAATTTAATAGTAAACTGCCTAATTCTTTCATTATGGTACCATTTTATATGTTATTTCATTTAACATGAATACACAAAATTTTTTCTTATATTTTTTCTTGTAAGTGTAGAAATAATGTTACTCGTTTCCTTTAGCTCTCTACATTAGGCAACTGAAATGAAATGTCTTATATTTTGACAATCTATGCTTTTAATTTAAAATTTAAAAAAATAATTTATTACGGTTATGGTTTATGTATAGATGTTCCCCTAAGAACCTCACACGGGGGTTTTGGAGGGTGATTGAATTATGGGATGGTATAGCTGACCTGCTACTAGGAGGTGGGGCCTGCTCCTTGGGGACATGGCTTAGAAGGGTGTTTCTACTTTTCCAGCTCCTCCTTTCATGCCGTCTGCTTCTTGGCCAATATGACATTAGCAACTTTTCTTCAACTTTGCCCCTGTGTCTTCTCATCCTGCCTTGGTGCTAGCTAATCATATGAGGACTGAGACTACTGAAATGTGAGCCAAAATAAACCTGTCCTCTTTTAAATTCTGGGTGTCAAGTACCGTGACTCAGCAATGAAGAAGGTAAAAAAGACAGCAACCACTGAGCTTGAGTTTGTCAAACTGATTGGCGTGGGAGCTGCCCACAGGATTGGTAGAGTTTACTTCTGAATGTGTGTGGGTAGGTAATGGAGCTGTGAACTCGGGTACTGTATCTGGCTCCTCTCTCCTTTTTCTCTGGCACTGTTCCCATTCTTTGTTTTCCAGTCATTATGAACTGAGCACTTTTGCTACCTACACCACTCCCTTCTACCAAAATGCTTCAGCTGACCATGGACTGGATTCCCTTAAGCCACGAGCCAAATTAAACCTCTTTGTAAATTTGTGAGTGTTAAATGTTGTGTTCAGCAAAGGGAAAGCTGACTAATACAATATGCTATATCGACATAGTCTCTGACAGTAATAGTATACTTGTAAAGTTTACTTGTTTGTGCCACCCTCCCTCCCGGGAATTAATCCCCCCGGGATTAATTCTATTTTCTGCCTCTTATTTGTGATCAGACCATCCTCAGATGTTGATGATTGCTTACAATCTGGGAATCTTTGTATCTGAAAACTTCTGGCTGCCTTTGCTGTTCACTGGAATCCCTATATTGTTCACAGCACAGGATAACACTTAAATGCACACTTTTCTATATAAAATTGTCCAGATAAAAATTCCAGCTCTGCTTCTTAGCTGTAAAATAATGATAATCTCTCTTAGCCTCATTGATAAGAATTAATAATGATGCTTTTGTTATGGTTAAATGAACTAAATGAAGTTAAATAGTGAACATATACTAAGCAATTAGAGAGATCCTGTGCATGGTAAGCACTCGAATACTGGCTGCTACTATGGTGAAGGTGAGGACAATGATGACTGAAATCCATGTTTTATCTTTATGAAAATCCAAGACTTAGGGGGGAAATGGAAATTCTAACATCACTCTGTAGGACCATTTATTTTTGAACTCTAATGAAGGATCAAACAATTAAGAATTTTAAATAGTCTATTCACTATTTTTCTCTTTGGTGCCTAAAAAGTCTTCGATGGAGTGTTTTGCTCCCCATCTTTGAAGTAGTTTGTAATTAGAATGACTCACTGTATTACTGCCAGAATATTTGTTTAAGTTATATCCATGTTCATATTGAGATATTTGATTAACAAGAAAATATAAATGTTTTTAAGTAAAATTTTTTGAAGTGATTGTAAATATGTATACAGTTGGCCCTCTCTATTCTAACTGTGGCTTCTGCAGCTTCAGACTCAAGCAACTATAGCCAAAATATTCAGAGAAAAAAGTTGCCTCTATTTTAATACCTACAGAGGTTTTTGTCAATATTTTTTAAAAAGGTAGCATTTTAACTAGTTCCATAGAATTTCCATGGTATTCAGTATTATAAGTAATCTAGAGATGACTTAAATTACTGTGTGTGGGGGCAAGTGTGTAGGCTGTATGCCAACACTCCACCATTTCATGTAAGAGACTTGACCATACTCAGATTTTGGTAGCTACAAACATTCCCAGTATTAGTCCTGCATGGACATGGTATGACAACTGTAACACCAAGTGGTATATTAGATAGATAATAGGAAGAATAATAATACTGGTAAAGTAATATTTTCCCATTTATAGTTCTCAAAATCATGATTGTTTTGTTTTGTTTTGTTTTAGTGCTGGGGTTCAAGCCTAGGGCCTGTGCACACCAAACACATATTCTACCACTAGGCTGCACCCCTAACCAGGATCATGTCATTTTTATTTCTTTTTTTGTTTGTTTTCACTTACACAAACTTGGTTAATAAATCTGCTTAATATGATGGGTCAGAAAAGTCATTTTACGTCAATTATGTTCCAAACAGTGATCTTTTCTGTGTACCAGACCAGAGGAATCATGTTTTGCTACTATGAAAAAAATGGTGCTTACTCACAAAGAAAAAAAAGTTGCTAGTGAAAATGTGCATAGCGGGCTGGGGATTTAGCTCAGTGGCATAAGCGTCTGCCTTGCAAGCATGAGGTCGTGAGTTCGATCCCTGGTGCCGCAAAAAAAAAAAAAAAGAAAGAGAAAATGAGCATAGATACTTAGAAATAGCAATGTAAAGCCACAAACAAAAGTTCAAAGGTACTTTTATAAATTTTTATTCAAGTCTTTTGTGCTATAATTGTCATATAACTAAGTGTGCTCAGTCAGAAGTGCACATCCTGTTTTGGCAAATGTATGCACTGGTGTAGCTATCAATATAAGTGAGCCATGGTTCTTGTTTGTTTCCAAAACATCCCCTCCTGCCTCTTTGGGGGAAATAATCCATCTTGCCCTCAAGCAACTACTCATCTGTCTTCTGACACTACAGTTGTACATGAGTCTATTTTTTCTTTTGTTGTATCAATTTTTATTTATTTGGAAGTATATCCAGACTAAGACTATGCCTTCTTGGTGAACTGATACATTTATTGTTGTGCAATGGCTCTCTTTTACCTGATGATATTTGAAGTCTAGTTTCTTTGCTATTAATCAACATGATTAATTAATTTTGTCTCATTTCATGTTTGTATGGTGCCCCTTTTCCCCTCCTTTTGTCTTTAATATATACCTTTATATTTTAAATGGCTTTATTCTGGGCAGTTTACAATTGAATTTGATTTTCTTATCAAGTCTTGCAATTTCTGCTCTTTACACTAAGGGATTAGATCTTTTAGGTTTAAGGTACTTGATACTGTTATATTTAGTTCTATCACTTGGTAATGTAGTTATTTTCTGTTTATTCCTTCAGTTTTCTGTTAGTTGTTTTCTGTTTCTGCCTTCCTTTGGATCAATTGAGCATTTTTTATGATTTCATTTTACCTACACTACTTACTTGGTTATACCCATAGATTTCTGATGTAACAGAGATCTTTAACATCACAATCTGCCTCTAAATAGTGTTATGCTTTTTTGTACATTATGGCATAACACTGCAGTACACTTTATCTCAATCTTTTTGTTTTCAAACATTTTTATGTCTACTTTTGTTATAAACTCCACGATACATTGATATCATTTCTACTTCTATATAGTCAGCTATGTTTTAGAGGTTGATTATAGGGAAACTGACTTTTAATTTTACTCATTTGATCTATTCTATTGTATCCTATCTTATCCTATCCTATCCTATCCTATCCTATCCTATCCTATCCTATCCTATCCTATCCTATCCCATCCCATCCCATCCTATCCTAACCTATTTTACCCTACCCTATTGTTTGTGGTAACAGAGAGAGAAGCCAGGGCCTTGCCCATTGTAGGCAAATGCACTACCACTGAGCTATACTCTCATCCCTTTTTATTTCTTATTTTAAGACAGGGACTCGCTGAGTTGCCCAGGCTGGCCTCAAACTTGCAATCCTTTTCTCTCAGTGTCCTGAGTAGCTGCCATTACTGCCATCCACCACTGACTGAACTTTCGCCTTCCTTTATTTTCCCTGTCTGGTCCTTTCATTGCTTTGTAAGGTCTCAATTTCTGTCTGGTAGCAGAGTGTACCTGCCTGGATAACTTCCTTTAGGATTCACTGCTTCTCATAGTTTGATTCTGTGGTCATTAAAAGCTCTTTGCTTTTATTAGTCTGATAATCTTTTTTAATTCTTAATTTTTGTTTTCTTTTGTCATCTTTTACCCTGATTTTTACCTTATTATATTATTTTCTTGAGACACTATTGACTGACAGCCCAAGACTGGGAAATAAGTGTGATGAATGAGCTAAGTCCCCAGTTCTACTCTTATTTTTTGAAAAGCTCTTTTCACTGTTTAAAATTCATAGTTTTTCAGTATTTTAAAGAATATTTTTCATTATTTTGTGGCTTTCATATTACTTGAGTGGAAGCCTTCAGTAACGTTATCTTCATGTCTTTGTGTATAATAGTTCTTTTTAAGAAACTCTTTCCAAGATTTTATTTTTATCTGATTCTGACTGTAATGTGTTTATTCGTGTTTTTACTTTTATTCTTGGTATATAATCTGCTTGAAATTATTTAAATTCAAGATCTGTGGTTAGGATCTCTGGTTTGTTTTCTTTCATTACCTCCAGGAATAATTTATAAGCTATTGTCTTAGGATAGCCTCTTTCTGTCTCTGTCTCCCCACCCCTCTGACATGTTTAATATTGTCCCACATTTCTTGGGTACCTTATTTCGTTGTGTTATTTTGTTTTTCTCTTCTTGTTGCACATTGTTTAGTTCTATTGTAATATATTCAAGTTTGTTGACACTTTACTCAGGCCTGTCCAGTACGCAATTCTTTAACACTGAATATTTTTCTCTAGCATTTCTATTTGAATCTTTATTATATTTCCTATTTTCCTAATTCATTTCTCCTGAACTGTCCATGATAGCTTTCTACACTTTTATCTACTTAATATATTAATCATAGCTATTTTAGAGTTCTGTTTGATACCTTGTTCATCTCTGGGCTCTTTTCTGTTAATTGCTTTATCCCTTGATAATGAGAAGAGTTGTTTTCTTTTGCTTTTTGAACCTCATATATTTTATTAACTGTCAGACAATGTATGAGGGAAGTAGCAATAATGGTAATTTAAATTTTGTCCAGATTTTTTTATATTCTATCTACTACTAGCTAGAAACTGAGACCTTACCCAAGCCTTCTGTCTGTCTGGTTATTTGTCTTTTGGCTGTGCTGATTGTGTAATTAGCTGGATCCTAGTGGAGATAGCTGCTTATTCTAGAATGCAGAGCTATGTGCCAAAGTTATCAGTGACTGGAGAACACGGTCATGAATAAGCTGGTCACTGTCTTCAAGCAGACAGTGATAGACTTGCTGCATTTGCCATGGAGTGATGATGTGCTGGATTTGGTTAATTACTGATTTCCTTAGTAGGGAGTAGGGGAGAGGTTTCCATGGATGGGACACCCTGTATGGTTCATAGCATTTTCAGGAGGATATCTTGATAATCCTCTTTGCTTTAATGAGCAAAGATATAATCAGAAGTATCGTTACTACTAGTATTTTTATAGTAATAATTTATCTCAATGTCAATCTTAATCAAAGATCACATGATTAATTTATTACTATATTTAAATGTATTTATTGAGAACAGTATACTGAAACCCTCTCCCTCAAAAATAGATGAAGCTCTTAATTCTCTGTAAGGAATATCTGAATTTCTCCCCCTGATGATTATGGGGAATATTTTGTTGAATAAAATTTTATAAAATAAATTTAAAATATATACATTTTTAATCTGGCAAAAAGACAAATTTCTGCCCAGGCAACAAAAATAAGAAACCCTCCTCCCCAGACTGCAGTTCCTTCACTGAACTTCTGAAGCCTAACCAGATTCAGGCGATATTGTTAGAAGAGATCTGGTGCATTCATGTTGGTATGGATGTAGATAGGTGATATTGTTAGAAACTGAGCCCACACTGGATAAGGCAGCATTCTCTGTGGAATTTGCATTGTAAATTTTAACATGAGAAAAAATCTTATTAGGTTTACAACCTGATAATCTATACTATCATCTCGCTTTTCTTGTATTTGACCTCAAAGATCCCTTATTTTTAACAAGCTCGTCCTTCCTAAGTCAGAATCCTAGCTTCATCTAACCTCTAAATTGAAGATAGAAATTCCCTTCTCAAAGGCTTGTAATGAAGACTGAATGAGGTCACATGCAAAAGTGTTTAAAAATCATTTAAGGCTCACTCTGTCTAAATTATTACTGCTTAAAATTGAAAGAACATAACTTACTGAATGTCAAACTGTGGCTAAAGTGGAAACCACTTCTAACCGTATCTCACAGGGTTATGTGTGGCACATCAGTAAGTGCTCACTAGAGAAACAGATTTAATGCAAGATATAAAAATACATAAGAATTCACAAGATTGGCTTACAACGACCACCCACAGAGTCAAGTGTGGAATGGTGCAAAAGGGCTGTCTGCACTCCGGGGATCCGAAAGATCTAACTGAATGCCTGGAGCTCAGTGCAGTGTGAGTCTATCAGGAGGCTGAAGGGCCTTTGATGGAAGCCCGAAGGGTCTGTGTTGGAGGCTGAAGAGTCCATGCTGGAAACCAGGAGATGACGTCTGAGGTGAAGGCTAAGACGGGTGCTCCTTCAAAGAAGCAGAAGCAAGCCTACCGTCTCTGTTTTATAGCATTCTGGTGACAATTCTCCCTATGTTGAGTCTTCCACACCTAGAGCTATGCTGAGCCAATCTACTTGGGTTTTTACTCAAGTTGATACAATCGGTTAACATGTGATAAGGATTTGATTTTTTACTCAAAAATGCACTTTCTTTGGAACTGAGGGAAAGGGCTTGTTTTCCATCTGTCTTCTCCCCGCAGAGAAGCTGTCATGCCTATGTCCATGCGGTTGAGGAGGGGTTTGGCAGAATGCTAAATCCTCAGTCTTCCAGCGGCTCCAGGTGAGGAGGATGGGATAAAAACACGTAGACCAGGAGCAATGAGATAGTCCCTCTTTCTGAGAAGCTCCATCTTTGCTCATAGTTCCACTGTGATACTCTTTCTAGAGACAGGGACAGTCATCAGTCCGCAAACACTTGCTCTTTGTGGAGAAAGAATAATTTTCTTTCCATCTGCCATAGTTCTTAGCTAGAACTCCCTATGACTAAAGATAGATTAATGAGACAAAAATAGCCACAAACGTATTGATGCATACCTCACATAATGAGAGGAGAAAAACCATAGAAATGAGTCAGTCTAGTCAGTAAAGCCCAAGGGGTGATTTAAACTTCAAGTTTGCTGGGTCATTGTAAGCCAATCTTGTGAATTCTTATATATTTTTATATCTTGCATTAAATCTGTTTCTCTAGTGAGCACTTACTGATGTGCCACACATAACCCTGTGAGATACGGTTAGAAGTGGTTTCCACTTTAGCCACAGCTTGACATTCAGCAAGTTAAACTCAGATTTGTTGGGCAGACTTTAAAATCATGGCTTCTTCATTGATTTGATCTCTGAAATTTAGTCATCCCAAGAGAGAGAGACACCCTTAAAATTGGGAATTTATTTTATAGATGGAAAGTTCTTTTACACAAAGATAAGTTGTATTTTACTTTCAACACCTCTACTGTGTATACAGTTTCTAAAACAAAACAAAATGCAAAAAGCCCAAAATAATCATTATGCCAAGGTGCATTTCAGGAATGGGCATATTCTCATCTCCTACAGTCATATTTTGGAAGCTTATATTCTGAGCCACAACACTGCCGATTTGCATGATTCTTCCATCAGGTTATCTTATCTTCACCCACTTTTGGCAAAGATCATAAGGAGCTTCATTAGCTGCACATTGCCCACCATAGTTAGTGATATGAAACAGCATTGTTATGTTATCTAAACTTAAGGCATCCCTGTCCTTCCTGCACTGTTTTGATAGTGTTTTTAAAAATGAAAGCTTGTCTTTCATTCTGCTTCATCCTAAATAATATACTTAGAAGTGCTTTACCTTTTTATAAAGGCTGTTTCCTTTAAGTCCAAAGTGACTTTTACAAGTGACTACACGTGTAATCACCACCCACTGACAGCCTATACAGCTTTGCAGCTCCTCTGCACGCCCCGCCTGAGTCCGCTGAGACACTCTTTTTGTGTGGACACCGTGTTCATGTTCAATCAGCTTTGGCCCCATGCTCTGTTCATTCCATCCAGCTTAAGCTAATTTTCCCATGGGGAGGCAGTGATGAAAACAGAATTTCTCTTTAGTGTGAGTCTAATAGGAAGGTTGTTTGTCCTTTTGGCACAAAGCAGCACATTGTGGCTTATTTGTTTTCTTTGTAGTTAGACGCCCAACCACTAAAAACAACTTTTGCAGTTCTCTGTATATATATATAATTTGAAAAAGGGTAAGGTGGTAAAAATTAAATACTGTTGTACAATTTGTCTTAAAGTTTAAAATTGGTAAGAAAAAAATCAAGGAACTCCTGATTTCTTGCTTTTATTTAAAAATTATTTAAGTTTCTACTTACCTACTACATTCCTGCAGAGGGTGCTCCTGTTAGCAGAGTACACTTAGGCCCCAGGCCCCTTCAGTGACGCTGTACCCTTGTTACCTTTGTTTTTGCAGTTTTGGGAATGAAACCCAGGGTGCTCTACCAGTGAGCTACGCCCTCAATCCCTTTCTGAGAGAGGATTTTCCTAAATTGCCCAAGCCAGCCTTGAACTTATAATACTCTTGCCTCAGACTCTCTAGTAGCTGGAATTACAGGCTAAGACCACTATCCTTTGTCCCTTGCTATGTTTTTACCAGGTTTATAGAAACCCCAGGACCAGGGCAGGGACTGGAGACCGCTGTTCCCACTGTGGGCTGCAATGACAAAAGAGACACAGGAAATGGGCCACCTGCTGGTCATGTTCTCTCTCATGCATCAAAGTGGAGGTTTCAAAATATGACCATGTGTGTATAAAGCCACCTTCCTGGTGGTTGGGTCTCTACATGATGCTACACTCAAAGAAGCAGCAGTTGGAGTCTAGACCTGGAGGAAGAGTGTGGCTCTAACTGAGCAGCATGGATAGGGCTTCTCACAGTGGAAGGAGAAGAGAAGCTTCCCAGTTGTCTTCCACAAACAGCGTTAGTTGCCTCAAAGTTTTCTGCTCCTGATAGGTGCCACAATCCTGCCTCTGTCTTTCCTCTAGTCTTCCAATACTGCTAATTTTTCCAATGAGCAATGTGGTATTTTAAGTGTAAATTCAATTTGCCTCCTGCATGCTCTTTGGAGTTCTGGGGAGCCTTCAGGTTGGCAGGGAAGCAATGAAAACCACCACGAGTAGTGTGAAAGCCAGAGAAATTTATGATGAAAGATACATAGAAAGAGCTTTAGCCAGAAGACCACTGGGAAGCAGGAGATGCACACTATTCTAGCTGTTATGAAATGTTCCTTCTATCCTTTGACCACAGGCATCTGGAACCACCAGTACGACCAATTATACTGTGCCCAGAGGTTCCATCACTATCAAGAGGCTATTAGACTTGATTTACAAGCACTGCCATTATGTGTATACTTTCTTTTCTTTATATTCTTTTGATTTCATACTTCTAGTTCCTTCTTCACCTGCATTAGCCCCGATAAGCTCCCGCTTTTCCTGCCTTCCCCAGAAAACTGATTCAGAGCTATCTGAAGTCTCCCAAATCCCAATTCTTAACACCCCAGGTGAGTGCTTTTATATTTTGCAGCGCCTGAGTTTGAATTGAGGCAGGAATAATGATTTCTGGCATTGGAATTGAGGCAGGGGTAGTGAAGCCAGTTCACTTAGCCCCCTGCATACAGTTGGCTCAGAGACTGCTCCTCAAGGAGAAGACTTGAAGAAACCCACTAGCACCCACGCTGCTCCCCACTCTGTTTTCTCCCTTTCTTCTTTCCTTCTCCTTTGGTCTCACGTGCTATTTCTCACATTTCACTTTCTTCCAGCTCTCCCTCTCTTAGTCTTTTCAGAAACTTCCTTTCTGGGCCAGGAATACAGTTGAGTGGAACAGCTCCTGCCTGGCAGGTGTGAGGTCATGCGTTTGATTCCTGGTACGAAAAAAAAAAGGCACTTCCTTTCTGCTGGAAGTTCTTGTCAGTTACTGAGATTACT
The DNA here is from genome assembly GCA_004365215.1 of Cuniculus paca. NCBI lineage: Eukaryota > Metazoa > Chordata > Mammalia > Rodentia > Cuniculidae > Cuniculus > Cuniculus paca. The sequence goes on from RJWT010010466.1 coordinate 13,117, forward strand.
GAGTACCTTCTTTTCCTAAAGGTGCTGTGAGAGATGAAATAATGACATTTTAATTAGTCAAAGGTTCCGTGTATTATTATTATAAAAGAAGACTTACTATGTTGGCTTATGGAATTAGAAGCTGGGTAGTTCAAAATGGCCCTCTGAATATTGGAGAAACCAATAGCTGCTGAGTCCAAGGAGCCGGAAGCCTCAGAACCAGAGGGACCAAAGACAAAGCCTGAGTTTGAGGCTGAGGACCTAGAAATTCCCTGGAGAGTTGCTGGTGTGAGTGCCCCTGAGATGCTAGAGAAGCCGGAGAGTAACGTCCACACGTGACGGCAGCAGCAAAAGTTACACCTGCTGAGGAAGCATCAAGTTTGCATACGCTGACTGACTTCCGCCTTCTTCCACTTTCGTTCCACTCAGGACTCCAGACTATTGGATGGTGCTGCCCGCATTCAGGGCAGGTCCACCTCAGTTCCCTGGTTCCCAGGTCAGTGGTCTCTGGAAACACCTGACAGACACACCCAGAGGTGCACTGCCATGATTTCCTAGGTGTCTCTCAATCTAATCAAGTTGACAATCAAGATTAACCATCATGAGCTGAGTGTGGTGGTGCATGCCTATTATTCCAGCACTCTGGAAAGCTGAGACAGGTTGATTTCAGCCCAGGAAACTTACCAACTTATTGAGACCATGGCTTAAAAAAATTAACCATTAAAGATTAATTTTTGTAGCACCTCTTTCCAGAAGGAAATACTTCACTTTCCATGAAGAAGTGTCTGGCTGTGTGTGCTCATCTGGTCTTCAGAACCTTCTTGTGACTTGGTGCAGCATACAGGCTTAACCTAGGTTTGGGCATAAGGCATTGCTCCTGGTTTCTGTGAGGAACTTGCAACAGCTCTGCATCCTCCCTCCCCTGTCTTTGCCTTTCTTCATCACTCCTAATAAAGGAAGCAAAAGGGCTGCAAGAGGCTGCAGTGTGGTCGAGGAAGCAGCAACTGGTTAGTATTTTAACTAAGACAGGGATTTCTATATTGGCTGTTCCTTTCTGTAGGGTGTGTGCTTTTTTTAAAAATCATTGGTTTTCTCCTGAAAATCTTCTGCCTCCTAAAACTAAGGACTTTCCTGGAGTGGGGCTTCCCAAACCTCTCTAAGAAAACCACTCATGGTGTTTGGTAAATACCAAGACTACTGCCTGTACCCCAGATATTCTGACTCAGAATCTGAAATGGAGACTTATGAAAAGGGAAGTTGGGAAAAGTTGGCCAAAAGAACTGTCAAGCTGCTGAACATTAAAAATTTTATCTGCGCTCTTCTAGACTGTCCATAAAAGAAAGCTTAATTCTCATAGCTATTGTGGTAAGTACCCAGAATTTATAACTGAATATGAAAACTTGGCGTATTCTATTACAATTTTAATGTGGAAAATGTGCTAACAGAAATACACATGTCAAGAGCCTCACAAGCAACATACTTATGGACTCAATTCCATAGAAAAGAAAAAGAATTCTTTCTTGTTTAGTATCTGTAATCTGTAAGCTGCAAAACGGGTTGAGTAGAAGTGCCTACAGTCTGTATCTGACAAGTTTGATTTCAAAACTGTATTCAACTAATAGAAAACATGGTAGAAAATTTTCTGATGTGAGTATTACAAAGTTCAAAATAAAGTTTTGTAATTCAATGACTGTTTTTAATTACCTATAGTTTTGTCTTCTGGAAGAAGTTATAAAATGCTTGTTCAATATTGCTTCTATATTGTTTGAGAAGAACTGAAATTTGATTATATAATTTTGTGTTTTCTTTTCTTTTTTTTTTCCTTCCTTTTCAATATACCCATTTGAGCTTCAAGTTCTGTAGGGGAGAAAAAGTCATGCCTTCTCCTCACTCAATGCAAGATTTATGGCTGATACTCCATAACAAAAGACAGATTAATAAGAGAAAAATATAACATTTATTTAACCAGTTTTTAAAATTTTTATTTTAAAGAGAATAAAACAAAACAAAGCAAAATAAAACAGGTCAAAACAAATCAGAACAGAACAATGAAAGCAATACAATATTTCAAAACAAGACAATAGGAAATCAACACTGGCTACCATAATGTCTTTTGTTTTCTTCAAAATAGTTGTCCATACCTTCACACATATTGAAATCAAATCAAAGAAAATAGACAAAAACCTATCAAAACAAAAGAATGAAAGCATTACAGGACTTCAAAACAAGACAACAGGAAGTGAACAATGGTTATTATAATGTCTTGTTTTATTCAAAGCAGTCATCCATGCTATTACACATAGTAAAATCAAATAAAACACAATAGAATAAAACCAATCAAAGCAAAAGAATAAAAGCATTATAGGAGTTCAAAACAAGATAATAGGAAACCAACAATGGTTACCATAATACATCCCATTATCTTTAAAATAGATGCCCATACCATCAGATACAGTAAAATCTAATAAAACAAGACAGAACAAAACCAAACCTAACAAAATTGCAAAAATTATACAAGAGTTCAAGAAAAGATAAGAAATTAACAGTGGTTACCACCTTCCCCTCCTAGGCATTTTCTCCTCTATCACTTTTATAATATCTATTGTGCTTTTTGAATCCCACTAACTCCTTCTGTTTTTTGAACCCATATGAGTTCAAACTGTTTCACCCATGAACATGATCTCCAGTTGCATCCATTTATCTACAAGACCCTCAAGATTATCTTACTTTATAGCTGGGTAGCTTTCCATTGTATAAAAATACCATATCTTTTTTACCCATTCTGAAGTTGATGGGCAAGTTACCTTTTTTTTGTTCTGGTCTCCTGTTGCATGGAACAATTGTTTTCTCTCCTTCAGTGAATTTCCTTTTGAGTTAAATGTGTTTCTTGTATACAGTATATTGATGTATCTTGTTTCCTGATCCACTCTCCCTGTCTTCCTTTTTATTGGTGAATTGAGACCATCTACATTAATGTTTACAACCAGCATACATTGGTCTGTCTCTGCCATGCTATCCTCCTGCTGATGGCCCTCCACTTTTCCCCTTCATTCAATTGTCTGTCTTGTTTGGCGATCCTCCTCTGCTGCTGTTCCTGGAACCATGGTCATCTTTATCTTTCTCTAGAATATCCTTCAGTACTCTGTAGGGTTGGTTTGGTGGTTATGAACTCCTTCAGTTGTTCTTTATCATGGAAGTATCTTATTTTTTCATCAGTTTTGAAAGATAGTTTTGCAGGGTACATCAATCTGGGTTGGAAGTTGTTTTCTTTTGGGATTTGAAAGACTTCACTCTAAGCTCTTGTTGACTTGATGGTTTGTGTTGAGAAGTCTGTCATGATTCTGATTGGTTTTCCTTTATAGGTGATCTGTTTCTTTTCTCTAACAGCTGTTAATATTCTGTTTTCATGCTGAATTTCTGGGATCTTGATTATTATATGTCTGGGTGTAGATTTACTTTGGTTATGGCTAGATGGAGTTCTATATACCTTGCTTATCTGTATGCCAGATCCTTTTCCCATGTTTGGGAAGTCTTCTGCTATTACTTCTGTAAATAGCCTTTTTATTTCATTTGTGTTGACCCTTGCTTCTTTGCTGATACCTATCACTCTTTGATTATTTTTCTTTGCATTGTCTTGCAGCTGTTGAATTATTTCCTGGTTCTTTGTTATTTTTACGAGATCTTTCCTTTCATGATTGCTAGCTGTGTGAAGGTCTGAAAGGCTATCTTCAGTCTCTTTCAAGTGGTTTTGCCAGCTTTTAATTGACCTTTTAATTTCCTGGGTATCTCTTTGAATCCGTTTCATGCATTGTAATTCCCTTCTATATTGCTCATTCAAGGTTTTCGTCATTTTCCTATGCTCCTCTTTTTTTTTTTAATCTATGTCTTCTTTAGACATGCTTAGCAATTCTTTCATTATGTTTGTGATTTCTTCTTTTACCTGAGACATTATTTCTGATTTGATTACTTTTACAGTCTCATGAAGTTGTTTCTTTATTTCAGTTGCTGTGCTCTCAGAGATTTCAAGTGTGTGACTTCCATTTACTTCCATGACTGTATCTCCCAGACTTGTTCTGTGTGATCTGGAGGTCTGAGATTGCCTTTTGCTCCTTCATCTTGACATTCTCCTAGGTTCCTCCCAACAAGCCAGTTGTGGGATCCTGGGCACTTTCCACATTGGCTGCCCCTCTGGAGTGTAGGAGAATGGGACAGGGTTGCTCTGATCCCAGGTTTATAGGGAGGTAGCATAGTATGGGGCAGGCTTTTCTAGACCTGTGCAGCTACACTGGGGCTTCCCCAATGACCAGGGGTGCATGGTGGAGGGGCTGCTTCTCACTGAGACCCCCCCGATTGTGGCACGCACACAGGGGTGTGTTTGTCTGATTCTTCCAGTGCATGCTGGCTGCCTGAAGGAAGCAAGGATCACCAGTGGTGGCCTGTGGGTGCATGGAGCTTACCTGGCTGTGGGCCCCTGCTTGCACTGGCTGCCCACAGGAAGCAAGCCTTTTGATGGTGGTGGCCAGCAGGTAGAGGTGGATCTGGCTGGTTCTCTGTGCTCATGCTGGTTGCCCACTTAACCAGTTTTATATGAACAGAAGCCTTCAGAAATGCAGACCCCAAAGCCAGGAAGACTACGTGCATGCCTTAAGTGTGATGGAGGAAGTGGGTACTAGAGGAAGAACATGCTGAAGAAAACGGAAGTATAGTGTGATGGTAATAAACTGGGGTGGGGGCATCAGTAAGGTCTGTTTGTTCAGATTCTTCTCTGTGGCCTTCCATAATGTTCTTTCTCCCCAGGTCAGGGCAGGATACCTGTCATATGAAAGCTTTCAGTGGAGAAGGGAAGAGTTCATAAAGTTACTTTCTTAGCCCTTGTGACTTGTTCCAGGGGAAGGGAATTCTAGTTTTCAAGACTTGCTTTAAGGGAGAAAGGGGTGGAGAGAAAAGTGGGAGAGATCAGAGAGACCTTCTGCTTCTGTAACCCTCCAAATCTTTTTCAGCTCCAAATACTTAGCCTGCCCAAACACCAAATGTTGGGGTATCCTGTTCTGATTCCCAAGATTCCAGAATTACCTGGTATTAAAAATAACTATTTGTGCGACTGATTTTGTCTGCTTAGATCCACAGATGGGTTGTTTAGAGTTATTTGCAGTTTCCTTGCTCTTGAGAGTTATAAACACTAAATTCCAGAGTATGAAATATTCTGTCTTTAGCTATACCTTAGTCAGGCTCCTTTAGCCCTATTTTTCACCAGATCTTGACTTTGTGCTTCTGTGTTCAGAGAGAAAGTATGAATAGATTGCCCATCCTGAAGACACTTGCCAATCCTCATAAATATATCCAGCTCCAGATCATAATGTGCCTCTCTCGAGGGCCTGCACCCTATTTCTTTGAGTGTGTACCTTAAATTTCTGCCTAATAAATCCCTTTCTGTCTCTTTGACACATCATAAAATTCTTTTTCTGCAATGGAAGTTAGCAAGCGTGCATCTTAATTCTACAGGTAGGATGGGTTTAGGTTCTTCTCTGGTGGCACAGTTGTAACATGAATTCTGCTAAATAAGTTTGGAGAGTGACAGGGCTCAGGGCTCACTATCCCCACATTTGGCCCTTTGGCATATTGACTATTTGGAGCTGACAGAATTCATCAGGTAGCAGCTATAAGAAGATTTTCTCAGCTTCTCCTGAAGCAGGTCATCAGACCCTCATGTGGCAGGTACCCTCTCATGCCTGCAAGAAAGGAACATCCTTATCTCTAAGACCAAGAGATGCGGAGAGAAATTGAAATGAAATGATCTTGCTAAACTTCTCCCAGTTTACTGCCCTGTGTCCATCACATTTCCCTGCAACTTTGTACTCTCCGTCAGAGTAGCATAAATGCACTAAGATTTAACTTCTACTTTCTTCATTTCCTTATGAAAGCTTTCATAATACAAGTTTCGTACATAAATTTGTATGCTTTTGACTTTTCAGTCTGTCTTTTGTTACAGAGTCCCAAACCTAGAATTTCGAAAAGTAGAAAAAAATATACTTTTCCTTTTATTACAATGACCCCAATTTAGAACACTGAAGGGTAGAAGGATAGTTTCCTTCTCTTACAAAAGAATCTTCTGTATTTGATATATGATCACACTATCCTTCCCCTATCAGTAAGAATTTTGTTAAGTTAGTTTGACAAGAATCTTCCTATTCTAGATACTTCCTCTCAGTAATTTTTCACTCGCTGACACCAGCTCCCATCCTGCCCTTTGGTTAAATATCTAATTATATTCAAACTGAGCTCAGTTCTATACTTAAGTCTCTTTTCCTATATTATAGTAGCCTCTAAATAAAACTAGCTTTATCACTTTAGTGTCCAGCTCTGTTTCTCTTCAACAGTCAGGGGAGGTAAATAAGTTTTATCTTGAATATCAAGCCTCATTTATCCTTCTACCTGGGCTGCTATCCTGAGATGAATTTTGAAGGTATAACTAAGTTCAGCAGTAAGGAGGACTGTGATCAACTAGTGTTAATCTACTCTGTGTGAGTAGTGCGTGTGTTTATGTGTGTGTGTCTGCCTGTATTTATAGCTTCTTCTCTGAAAAGAATTTGAGCTTGTTTCACTCCCTGTATCTTCTTAATAAGGGTAATAACTGAACATCAAGAGAGTCAAGGATAAAGATGTAAGTTGGAGAAGTAAAGAAATGACAGAACTGGCCTCTGTAAGTATTTTTCTTTTCTCTTCTTACCATGGAGTTGGTGTAATAAGGCATGCTGGAGGGAAGTGCTGTGAACCCTGAAAGGCAAAAGGAGACCAGGCTAGCCCAAGACAAAAGTGCCCAGGCAGGCTGAAGTTGTGCCTTCTGTATAAGGGCAAAGCAACCTTGGAGTTTCCCAATTTGTCTGATTCTCTCTGACAGCCAGATTGTGGCCATTATTGATGACATTGGGGTTTGTCACGTTCCAGGAACTCAGGAATACTAATGACTTACTGGACACCCTACTTTGGCTTCCAACAGCCTTTTTTTTATTTTTTATTTTATTTATTTATTTATTTATTCTTTGTCTTTTTGAGAGAGGGTCTCACTTTGCAGTTCAGGATGGCCTTGGTCTCACTTTCTTGCCCACGCTTGCCTTGAACTTGCAATGATTCTCCTGCCTTAGCCTCCTGAGTGCTGCCCACAGCCTTTTTAACCAAGAGAAGACCCTGCTCAAGTCTATCATTCTCAGGATTTGTTTTTGGGATTTGGGCTGCTATAAAGAATTTTTACTCCCTCTGCTGGCGAATGAGAGCAAACAGTAACAAATAAATTCATTTTATTCTACGAGTCATTGTATTTGAAGAATTGTATCCTTTGGATTTTACAAGGTTTTTTAGCTAAGGCAAGTTATACCCACTGTAAGGAAAGAAGGATGATTTGAGTATGTCTTGGTTACTTTTCTCTCATATCTGAGACATAATACCTGAAACCCAAAATTAGGGAAGGAAACATTTATTTAGCTTACAGTATTTTTCTTTTTAATTTTAAAGAGAATAAAACAACAAAACAGAATGGAGTTAAACACAACAAAGCATATCAGAACAGAACACTGCGAGCAATACAGGTCTTCAAAACATAACGAGAGTAAATCAACAATGGCTACCCTAGTGTCTCTTGTTTTCTTCAATGGTTGTTCATACATTCACACACAATACACTCAAACAAAACAAAATAAAATAATATAAAACCAGATAAAACAAAAGAGTGAAAACATTACAGGCCTTCAAATCAGACAATAAGAAATCAGCAATGGCTACATTAATGTCCTTTGTTTTTTTCAACAAAGCTGTTCATATCCTCATGCGTATTGCAATCAAATAGTAGAAAACAGACTTAAACCCATCAAATCAAAGAATAAAAGCACTATTGGACTTCAGAACCTTAAGATAAGAAATCAGCTATGGATACCATAATGTCACATTTTCTTCAATGTAGCTGTTCATATTTTGATATTTAATAAAATCTGCTCTTGTAAACTCTTTAGGAGTAGTTCTAAGCATGTATAAACATATTTTTGTACATCTCTCCTTTCTGTGCTAGAGGCAATATCAGAACAAAGCACAAGAAAAACAAAAAACAATAAAGACAGAAAAATAACAATAAAGAGCCCAAAACAATCACAATATAGGCTTTCGAAACTAGGTGATGGGAAGATACCAAGTTGTTATTTTATATAGATGTCTTCAAAGGTTGCTCAGATTACCAGGTATAGGCATACAGAATTGGTCCAGTCCTATGAATGTTAATTGTTTTTTTCTAAGAACTAATAAAATTAATAGTACAATCATCTTATCAATCTTAAGTGTATATATATATATATATATATATATATATACACAAACTTATATCTTTGCTTTTCCCTTCCTTCTTTTCTCCTTTTCCCTGAGTTGTTTATTCTTTTAGCAGTTTCTTACCCTTTCCCCATATTTATTGGGGATTTTGTATCTTATTGAGTCTTTCAGTTTCTCACACTAGAGAGAAGATGTGGTGTTTACACATGTGAGTTTGATTTATTTCACTTATGAGTATGGTCTCAAGTCGCATCCATTTACCTATAAAAGCCTCAATGTGATCCTTCTTTATAGCTGAATAGTATTCCATTGTATAAAAGTACCACATCTTTTTTATCCATTCCTCAATTGATGGGCATTTGGGTTGTTTCCAAGATTTGGCTATTACAAATTATGCTGTTATAAACATGGGTGCACATATATTACTGTGGTATGAGGATTTCACTTCTTCTGGGAATAGGCCCAGAAGCAGGATAGCTGGGTCAAATGGGACTTCCACTCCTAGCTTTTTGAGAAATCTCCAGACTGACCTCTACAGTGGTTGCACCAGTCTGCACTCCCACCAACAGTGGAGAAGGGTTCCTTTTTCCCCACAGCCTCTCCAACATTTGTTGTTGTTGGTTTTCTTGATCCTGGCCATTCTTTCTGGAGTGAGGTGAAATCTCAGAGTTGTTTCAATTTGCATTTCTCTAATGACCAATGATGCTGAACGTTTTTTTATGTATTTATTTGCCATTTGTATTTCTTCAGCTGAGAAGTGTGTTTTCATCTCAGATGCCCATTTTTGGATTGGGTCTTTGAATTTCGAGGGCCTGATTTTTAAAAATTCCTTATATTTCCTGGATAGAAGACCTTTGTCTGAAGGACAGGTGACTAAGACTTTTTCCCAATTTGTGAGTTTTCTTTTCAGTCTGTTGGAGATTTCTTTTGACATGCAAAAACTTTTTAATCAGATTGAGGCAAAGACCATCTATTCCAATTTTCTGTAGGGTTCTTATCATGAAAGTGTGTTGGACTTTATCAAAAGCTTTTCTGCATCTATTGAAATGACCATGTGACTCTTATCTTTGGCTCCATTGATATGGTGCATTACATTTATTGATTTGCGTATGTTGAACCATCCTTGCATTCCTGGGATGAATCCCACTTAGTCACGGTGTATGATCTTCTTGGTGAATTGTTGCATTTTGTTTGCCAGTATTTTATTGAGGATTTTTGCATTGATGTTCATTATGGAGATTGATCTGTAGTTCTCTTTTTCGGTTGGGTCTTTCTCTGGTTTTGGTATTAGGGTAATACTTGCTTCCAGGAATGATTTAGGGAGACTTGCTTCCCTTTCAATTTCATTAAAGAGTTTGAGGAGTGTAGGCATTAAAAGTACTCCTTGAATTTCTTGTAGAATTCAGCTGTGAATCCATCAGGACCTGGACTTTTCTTGGTTGGTAAGGTTCTAATTACATTTTCAATTTCCTTAACTGAAATTGGGTTATTCAGTAGTTTTACATCTTCTTGATCCAGTTTTGGTCATTGATCTTTTTCTAGAAATCTGTCCATTTCTTCAGTGTTATTGAACCTATGAAAGTAAAGATTTTTGAAGTAGGTATTGATGATCTTCTGTATTTCCACAAGGTCTGCAGTGATTTCCCCCTTTTCATTCTTTATTACGTTGATTTTAGTTTTTTCTTTCCTTTTTTCAATAAGGTTGACCAGGGGATTATCAATTTTATTTATTCTTTCAAAGAACCAGCTCTTTGATTCATTGATTCTTTGTATTGTTTTCTTAGTCTCAATTGCATTGATTTATGCTCTGATCTTTGTAATTTACTTCCTTCTTTTGGCTTTGGGTTTGGCTTGCTCTTCTTTTTCTAGATGTTTGAGGTGTAGCATCAGATTGTTTTTTTGTGTTCATCCCATTTTCTGGATGTGGGAATAAGTAAATTTCCCTCTGAGAACTGTTTTCATTGCATCTCACAGATATCAGTAAGTTGTATTTGTATTTTCATTTGCTTGTAGACATTAATTTTTTCTTTAATTTCCTCTGTGACCCCCTGATTGTTCAGGAGTGTATTATTTAATTTCCATGTGTTTACAGAGTTTTTGCCGTTTCTCTTGTCATTAATTTCAAGTTTGATGGCACTGTGATCAGATAGTATGCATAGGATAATTTCAATTACTTTTACTTAAGCATTTTCTTTGAGCTAGTATATGGTCTATTCTAGGGAATGTGAAACAGAGAAGAATGTATATTGTGATGTTGTTGGGTGGAAAACTCTGTGTACATCTACCAGGTCCATTTGTTAACAAGTTTGATTCAGTACTGTTATGTCCTTGCTGATTTTCTGCATAGTTGATCTGTCTCTTTGTGTCAAGCGTGTGTTAAGGTCTCCCATTATAATTGTGTTATTGCTTATTTGAGTTTTCAATTCTATTAATATTTGTTTTATACAGTTGAGTGCTCCCATATTTGGTGCACATATATTTAAGATTGTTATTTCTTCCTCTTGGAGTTTTCCCCTAACCTGTATGTAGTGACCTTCTTTATCTCTTTTTACCATCCTTGGTTTGAAGTTCACATTGTCTGTGAACAGAATAGATTCCCCTGCTTTTTTTTGGGGGGGGTTCCTGTTGCATGGAGTATTGTTTTCCATCCTTTGACTTTCAGTCTATGAATTTCCTTTTGGGTTAGATGAGTTTCTTGTAGACAGCTTATGGTTGGATGTTGTTTCTTGATCCATTCTGCCAGTTTGTTTTTTTTTTTTTTG
>RJWT010010467.1:0-24164 GCA_004365215.1 Cuniculus paca
GTGTGCTATACAGGGATCCCCGATAGGGACTTGGGGAACCAGGGTTCCTTTCAGAGATCCGTTATGTGCTGAATTCTGAGTCACACTGGTCTTCTGTATAAAACGTATTATTTAGCCTAGATTCTCTTTTAGACCAAAATGAGGGATTTCATTCCTCCTTGTTATCCACAGGGCTCGGTACACCAGAACCCTTAATAATTCTGTAGATCACAAAAGTCAACTGAGGTTTTCCAGGTATTGTTGCCCAGGTGATGAGGGGTGATAAAAATAGGCAAAATGCACTGGCCTTGTGGTGTAAGCCACCATGTCTCCCTGCGAGCCTATTCCTTAAGAGTGAAGACTTGCTGTTGCTTTAAATCCACAGTCTGCTCTGCCTGTCAGCATGGGCCGCACATCTGCACATGTGAAGTCCACGTTTACAAATGCCTTGTCCTCTCTGGAAGTGGCCTCAGTGCCTTTCTCCAGCATTTCCTGGCATCGTTTTCTCCTGCAGTATGGCCGTTATTGCGTGTTGTATAGGGTCACCTGTTCTCTTTCCACCCCGCTCCTTCCTGGTAAGACCTATTGTCTGTGTTAACCTAATTAGCACTCAGTACCCAATTCTCTGATAAATGATGTGATGCACTGTGCGGTTCACAGGTGCCGTTAAGTCTTTGCTCCCTTTCTGCTCCTGTCTTCTCTCTACTGCTTCAATGGCTTTCATTAAAGAGATGGTGTTCTGAGAGCAGTATCAGGAAGGAATTTTTTTTTAACTATAAAATTTGGTTGGGCCATATGTAGGTGTGACTTTATAAGACCTTGAGTGGACTCAAGCTACACTACCTATTAGCACTTCAGATCTAAGTGAACTGGACTATAGCAAGGTGGGATCCTAGAACAGTAAAACACCATATTTTCTCATGAAAGTCACATGAAATACCAATTTTAATGTCTTACTTTTGACCATGTAATGTTTTGCCAGTAGGGGAAGCTGGGTGAAGAGCACACAGGAATTCTACGTATTATCTTTGCAACTGCTCTATAAATAAAAAATTATTCCCCCAAAGAAAGTTTATTAAAAAAAAAAAGCGGGCCATGCTGGGTATGGTGGTAGATGCCTGTAATCCCAGCACTCTGAGAAGCCGAGTTAAAAGGATCACAAATTTGAGCCCAGCCCAGGCAATTCAGTGACACTGTCAAAATAAAGAGGATGGAGTGGGGCTAGGAATATCTCAGTGCAAAGGCCCTGGGTTCAATCCCGCACCACAACAAAAAGTGGGCCAGGGTGAAAATCTGACTTTGCTAGCACTTCTTGTTGCATGAATATTTTCATATCTGGTTATCCTAACAATCTGGAGAATCAAGTAGATAAAAAGAACCACAAAAGCTTATCAACTGCCCTGTTTAAAAAAAAAATCCATGAAAAAGCTGCTGAAAAAGATAAAAGCAAAACAGAAAATGAACCTGGCATCATGTTAAGGTGGAGAGCCAGACTGGCCTCTTGGGAGATGGACAGGACAGTCACCACAGGGTCCCAAGTTAGGACAGTGACTATTTATTCAAGCTCCGTGACAAGCATGTCATTGCCTTCCTCTCCCCATCCTAGGGACAGCCGCAGACCACACACACACACACACACACACACACACACACACACACTCATACTCAGTCAGAAAATTCCTTACAAAACCCAAGTTGCCCTGTTCTTAAAAATTCTGTCATTTTTCCTTAAGAACAAAAAGTTTCTCACCCAGGAGCTGGTTATGGTCAGAACCTGGCTGGCCTGATTCTGCATGATCATTTTCACTTTTGTACTTGGCAACTTTCTGCTTCCTCCTAGAAAAATGTTCATGCCAACAGCAAAGCTATTTTACTTCTAAATATAGTGTAACAGATGTGAATGAGGACTGTATTATTTTCTGTTACACAAAGGGTCTTTCTTTACCGAGAAAAGCCAGACATTAGTTTTAGTTAGGCTCAGCCACCTCAGTCAAGGTCAGTGAGATTGGCGTGATTCCTTTTTTAAGCTTTGGTTACCTGACACCAGATTTTCTGAAAACCAGGGCCCATGAGCAAGGGTCTGTACCTAGACTCTAGAGATTCCTCAATTCTATAAAAGCTGAATGTGATAACTCACATTTATGTGCTTTTTTCCTATGGAGTGGTTTCATTCATCTCCAACTTGTTCATAGTTCAAAAAGTAGTATGAAACACTCCTTTAGACATGTACCTTTCCATATGATAATTGCCATTTTTGGGTACAGATTTGTCTGATCTAGTACTTTTGATGAGTGCCTGGGTACAGGCTGGCTTGCTGGTTTGACTTATCAACCTGAGGCATCTAGCATCTACTGAGGCTGTGCCCAGGGCACACATGCTTCTAATTGGTGACACAAAGTTTTCTTTTTCTGAAGATGTTTGGATTTTACGTGATAACATTTGCTTATAAAACCTTCTAAATTTCTCACATGAAGACAAAGGTGACTCTGGGTCCCCTCATGCTTCTAGTCCTTTCCAAACTGGCTGTGACTATCAAGAATGTGAACTTGTAACTAGCTTGAAGCAGCAGCTGGCTTCCTGGCCATGAGAACTTCTGGCAGGCACAGCTCAAGGGCCCAAGTAGAACATAAACCTATGGTGCTGGGGTGATGTGAAAATGTGCAACACAGTTCTTATTTTCAGTCTTTCCCCTAGAAAGGATCACACAGAACACTTCTCTGGCTGTTAGTCAAGAGAAAGGTGGCCTACAAAAGCAGTGTAGAACACAAATTTCACTTGGTTTTATATGAATGGATCCAATTATGGGAGTCAAAATGATCCCTTATTTCAACTTCTGTGGATTCTCTTTCCTTATTTCTAACAGCATTGGGATCTTAACTTTTGGGTATTTTAATTCCTCCAGCAATTTAAATTCTCTTTGAAAATGAACTAAAGCCTGACTTTAATGTACCTTACAATGTGGCCCTTTTAAATAAAATATGTTTAATAGCTACATAAGAGACACTGAAAGAGTACCCAGGCTCATTTCCCCCTTTTTAGTAGTAGTTTATGATCAAATATAATACTAAAAGACTAAATGCTTGTGGCTCTTTTATATATATTTAAAACACACAATAAGAACATAAGAACATCTCAAATCATTTAGAAGGTCAAAGGGTTATCAACCAAAATCTTTGGAAATTTCATAAAATTTAAATATCTGCAAACAATCCAACCAAAAAGAAAAAAAAATCTCAACATTTGGCTATGGAGGGCACTTCACATGTGAACCAAATGGTGTTATAACATTTCCTTCAGATAAACTAGTCACTAAATCCCATTAGAAAGAATACAAGAGCAATTATCGGAGACATCCCCAAATACCACGCACTCAGTTAGAACATCGTGTCACGAAATGCTCGTCTACGCGGCTTTCCTTTACATTGCATACATCACTTTACATCTCTACAGTGCAATGTTGAAACAGCCTCCAAGTTTTGTAAAGCAGATCGAAGTGCATTCTACAAAAATATGAACTTACAGTACATAACACTGAATAATTTTAATCTGTACATTTCTCCCCCTCCCATCCAAGGTGACACACGTAAGTTTGTACAAGTTAGGGGAAAAAAAATCTGGTTGTTTACATCTGGATTAATAGTCAACAGAGTCAACCAGAAGTTGGTGGGGTGGGTATAGTTTGAGAAAGTATAAATACAGTGTAATGTTAATTGTGGTTAACAATATTCAGCTTTTAACAGTGATACAAAATAAACCTTTTGACTGAAAAGATCTAGTTGAGAATGTTCTGCCAAACAGCCGACCAACTGATCCAAAGGTTAAGGCTGACATGACTTAGCAACCTGCAGCACAAATGAAAACATTGGCGCAGTTCAGAGCTCTTCAAATGCATAGCTTCAGTGTTACACGCACATTAATTATATTCCTTCAATTAGTTAATCCTCTCGACAGTTTTCTTTGTTTTGCATGCATCCCATTCCATTTTCATTAAGGACATCTCTTCCTTGATCAACCATGTGCTTTGCTTTTCAATTTGTTTTTGTAATTTAAATTTTTTTAAAATTTTTGTATGTTTTGTCTTTAAGCTGCCAATACCTCCAACACTTGGAAATATAGATGCATCTTACAGAAGAGAATCATAGCTATATGGACAATGCAAAATGAAATGAAACAAGTGTCAGAAACAGTTTATAAAAATGGCACATTTATTGCTACAGAACGGTCATGTACATGACTTCATCGAATAACTACAGATGGAAACAGGTAATGGCCTAGACCAAGCTGGGTTGTTTTTGTCTTGAAGGAACTCCAGCACACAACCTGTTTGGACACTTCTACAAATCAGAAATACACCAAAAACATGAAAAAATCGAGGCACTCAGCCACACATTGAAAACAAGGTGTAACTGTTTATCTTTTTTTTGAAATGTTTTCCCTTTTTTTCTTTTTTTAACAATTTTTTTTAGTTTTTAATGCTGCAGCTATGTGTACAGTCGCAAAAAATTTCCCCGCTGCGACCTACAACTAAAAAACAAAACAAAAACAAAAACGAAAACAAAACAAACAAAAAAAGCTACCATACAGTTTCATCTTGGTAACACATGGTAAAATAACATCTTTTAAATAGTAAAATAAAGTAACAAACTTTTACTCATAATGATTCCAAAAATCTACAAAGAAGAAATATTCAGAATCTGACAATTTTTTTTGTAATATTCATGGTATAAAAGGATTGCTCCTGCGAAAAATAAGCCAAATATATTTTTTATTTTTAAATTTAGGGGTTTTTTTCCTACTAGGGTGTACTACAGTCTATTTTATAGCAAAAAGAGCACTAGACAAACAAAGCTTTATAACAAAAAGCCAGGCACTGATACATGGTAAATCTCTGCTTTTTTTTTCTTATCTTCACTTAATTGCATCACAAGTAACAAGAATGAAAAAGGCCACAGTTCATATATTTTCACCATTACATATGTCTATAATACTTGAAATGAGTATGGCAAAACCAGCACTGCACAAAGATGAGTCCACTTCAAGTCCCATGAGAAAGAGCGTGTCTCTAAAGAAAAACAAACAAAACCAAAGCAAAATAAAAAGAGGCCTAAAGGCCTTGGTGCCCCATTGTGTTGGAATTCATCGTATTCCATCTTGACCTTTTTGCTTCCAGTCAGCCAGCAGACTAAATTTTTGTGCTCGTTTATGCTGAAATGGTTTCACTCCTGACTCAAGTTCACTTTTGGACACAGATCATATTCTGCCTGTTGGATGCAAAGACGAAAATCCTCTTAACCCCCAGTCTCAGTTCAACTCCCTCCCCACTCCCCAACCCCTCAACAAAATAAAGATTATGAATAAAAAAAAATTCAAGAGATAGGAAAAAGTGAAAAACAAAAAAGGAATCGGAAGACTGAATCAGAACCAGTTGCACCACTGGGTGGACTGACAGTTGTATAAACATTAGTGTTCCTTGCAGCTACACAGAAGACAAATGGTAAAAATTTCTAGATGAACAGATCCCTATTCTGCATATTCATAAATTACTTGAATGTGGAGGTGGATCAACTGTTCCATGTTGCTTTCAAAGTCCAAGTTTCTTAAACCGATCCCCAGCCTAAGTAGCATCATATGTACGACATATATATATATAATATATAATATATATATATATGTACGACATATATATATATATATATTAGCGTAGCATGGACCCTTATGAAATTTCTGTATAGCACTTGAATCCTGTCTCTGCTAATTTAATTCAGAAGTCCAGTGCAGGATACCAATATCTTACCTGGGTTTGAAAATTACAAAACAACAAGAAAAAACACACTAAAGGCCACATTCCCTTTCTTCTTCTTTTCCTTCTTCTTCTTCTTTTTTTACTGGGGGTACAACCCAATTAATACAGATAGGTGCAGATCGTGTTTCTCCACCAAGCAAAAAAGCAGCAAGCAGATTCTGGTGGCTGTTAGGAAGTTTTTCGCTTAAGTCCAAGGGGAATTCAACAATAGAGGTATTACATTACTGAGTAATGAATACATCAAAGCTGGTGAACAAGAAATTGCAGCTTTTACTGTTTGAGTGAGAACAAAATATAAAGCACCAATTTAAAAAATAACCAAATGACTACAATTTAATTTTTTGCTTTGTTTACAGGTTTGAAAACTTTAATTCAGCTCTATTAAGCACCTTTATGATAACATGTATCAAAAGTGCCATTCTTAAAATGTACATCAATGCAGGGAGTGTTTCCAGTTCCCTAAAGAGTAAACACCATACTTTCTTCTGTACACTTATCCTGAATGTGATCAGAGTATACCTGCTTCCCATATAATACTGTTCCTAGGGATACCCGCCTTGGTAGACTATACAAAGTGAGTGCAGAATGTACCACTAAAAGGAAATCTTTAACATACTGAGGGAACAAGTACACAAGGTTGCCATCATTCAGGGAGGAGGGGAGAGGATACATTATTGTCTTCCATGCCCTTCTTTGAGACCCTTTGTTCGTACATTTCACAGGAAAGCCCCCATATAAGTTTTCATGAAGTTTGATTTCTGCTCTTCTCCTAAGGTTTTAATCCACCTCCACATTTTAGGAACTTATTAACAAATCAAAGTTTTTTAGTTTTATCGCTACTGAACATATTTACAGTTTTCAACACACACACACACACGCACACACACACAGCTAATCAAAATGTTCATGGGTTTGTAAAAGATGACCACGTGATAACTATCGTATTTGTTCTTACATTTTCGGAAATGAACATAAAATTCAGATTCTTGTAGCTCACTATTTCATTTAAATGAGACTTCTTTTAAACCACACAGTTTAGAAAAACAAAAACTGATACAATGTATTAAAACACATAATAACAAGAGTCTACATGTAAAAATATAACTTTTACATACACAATTTCAAAATAATGATACGTTTGCCATTTGTTGCATAAAATTTACAAATGTATTTCATTACTATATAACTGGCAAAACAGGAGAACAGATGGAACATTTAGACCATTTTGATGGATTTATGGCATTTACTCAGTGCTGATAGGTGGAAAAACTACTT
Organism: Cuniculus paca; assembly: GCA_004365215.1. Lineage (NCBI taxonomy): Eukaryota > Metazoa > Chordata > Mammalia > Rodentia > Cuniculidae > Cuniculus > Cuniculus paca. Next base: position 7,058 of record RJWT010010467.1, read on the forward strand.
GAACAGGGATTGTTTTTTTCTTAATACATGCCAAGATTGTGTGGCTGTAAAAATAGAAACGAGTTAGAGACAAAAGGGTGCTGACAAATACTTAACTAGGAGCACTATTTGTTTACTGCACTATACACCAAAGTCAATCATTATAAAGATTTATGATGGAAATTGGTTCAATTGTGCCCAGACGTCAAAGCTAGCTATCTGATGAGTTGCTGTGCCATAGCTTGATCTATGTTTCTATCAAATATGGTAAGTATAAACTTCATTCATACTGGCCAGAGAAATACTGCACTACCCCTCCTCAAAAAAGTGCAACTTAATGCTTTAGGACTCATAAGGCTTGTTATAATGCTGCATGATGACTGAATATTGGCATTTTTCAGACGAAGGAGGAGGCAGGTTAAGTCATCTACTTTTTAGTAAACCCATTTTGAAAAAAAAATTAAAGCAACAAAATCAATCAGCTCTGTCACACTACTTGCAATTTTCTCATTTGACAGGTTTTGAACTTTTTTTTGTTTTTGTTTTTTTCCAAAAATCTGACCATGTATTCAGAAACGCCTCACTGCACACTACTCCGGCTACACAGGTAGGTAACACTTTAATCGTTTTGTTAAATCACAGCCACTTTGATTATGTTATGTTTCCGATGATATAAACATTGGAAGGCACAGTGGTAACATTGTAGCATTCTAACCTTGTACCTCTGAAAATCCCAGAATAGGGTCACAAATGCAACATTACAAGTCAGACAAACTGTCTTGGTAATGGTGCTTGTAATATCTACACGCGATGTGACTTTTAAGTCCTGTGTTCCCAAAAGACTGGAGAAACAACTTTCTACTTATTTATGAATGAGAAGCAACTTCAGGGTCAGCATTTCATCCTGCACTGCCCCTCCGGAAGCAGAGTTGGCACTACAGGTTATGATAACAAACCAGGGAGGGGGACAGAAATAAGACCAAAAAAAAAAAAATCCCCAAAAAACAACAGCAACAAAAAAACAAAACTAAAAAAAGAGAAAAAAAAACAAAAACAAAAAAAAAAGGAAAAAATTCATATTTACAGTAAAATCTTTCTTTTAAAAAAGTTAATCAGTACTATTTTTTTACAGGAGAAAAAAGTCTGAAACAAATGAACAAAAGCTTACCATAGTCACTAAATTTTTAATATATATTTATATATATATTTATATATATATTTGTCATAGGTCTATAAGATCCATCTGTTCCTCCTACCCTAAGGAATGGCTAATGTCATCACTTCGTTGTCGTCAGGACGTTTGCTGGTTTTGTGACTAGGGTAGCCGAGCTTCCCCTATTCAATATCCAGTAATTATAAACACTAGCTGACTTGAATACCAACAAAAACGTTCATGTAGTTTTCTTCAGAAGTACACTTTTTCATTATTGCAAGTTTACAATTTTTTAAATTAAATATTTTTTTTCAGACTTACAAATTAATTATATTTTTTTTTCCAAAAGAAGTTTAGGCACAAATGCATTGTTCCACAGTGTGGAAAGATTGCCATTCAGTCTCTGGGCTGCGTCTCAGCCTGTACATACTGCTTTGCACATTCTGAATGATATGTTAAAGAAAGTCGTCCCTCAAGTTGCACTTTTTTCTTTCTTTTTTTTTTTGTTTGTTTTTCTGTTTTTTGATAATTGGGAATGCTGAAACCTCTTGCGTCTGCGATTCATAACTACTCAGACTTGTCTTATATTACAAAAAAGGGGGTTAAGGAGAAGTGTTTATGTGGGTTTAAGATAATACAGCTGTTAAGGAAGTGGTCTCTTGTTTTAATGAAGCAATGTGGCAACTTGGACCTGAGAAAAGAAAGAGAAGAATTAATTAGTGTCTTCCTGAAAGAGGAGGCGCTTTAAAAAAAAAGACTTTTTTTCCAATAAAGAAAACTATCTGTTCATTTGGGCCAAAGTTGGCTTTTCTGGCTGGGGTACAGGTGAGAGGGCTGCGTGATGGTCTCAGAAATGGTGGGAAAAAAACTTGCCCTTTCACATCTGTCCCATGTGATTTGATGTGTCTCCCATTCCAGGGTGCGGGCCAGCCAAGGAGAGTGGAGGAGGCTCTGAGGACACCTTCTCTTCCTCCCTTCTCTTTAGACAGGCTGCTTTCGGATTCAGGTTTCTTTCTGTGGACAATGAGAGCACGGTGTTTGTTAACGCCGAGCTTTCCGGTAGAGGGTTGCAGTCCCCTCCTCCTCCATTTCTCCCACCCCTTGGCTCGGCTTCGCATCATAGTTAGGAAATGTGCATTATTACAGTGATTCACTTCGTTGGTCATCAGGTCATCAGAAAAACTGAACTGCCCGGATAATCTGTACCAGCATTTTACAGTTAAAAAAAAAATGTTGGTAAAGCAAGTGAACTAAGCTGTGATATCAGACAGTACCAACTGAGATTACAAGGTAATGCTAGTTATAAGAGAACCCTATAACTTAATTATCAGACAAGAGAATGCTGCTTTATGGATTTAGACATGCCTGCGTCTGAACCATTATTCTGAGGGTGCTAAGGCTTGGCTATCTGCTTCTGCTCATGGCTGAGTGCTGCTCTCAGCTCACTGACCTCGGACTTGCTGCTCCAAGCTGAGGATGACGGCCACGGCCTGGTGGAGGATCAGGAGCTTGGTCTGGGGCTTGTCGCTCTTGAGGTGGAGCTGCACCATGCGCCCGAGCTCCTTGAAAGCCTCATTGATGTCTCGGACCCGCAGGCGTTCACGGGCGTTGTTCGCCATCCTCCGCTCCTTCTCCCTCTCAGCCTTCTGCTCTGGGGTCAGGTCCTCATCATCATTATTGCTGTGGGACAAAAGGGAGGCGACATTTTCTAATGGTGTGGGGAAGAGGAACATACCTAAATTATTGCTACTATTTTTCCCGGAGTTGTCATGGAGCGTTCCCATTTTAATCTGTGTCCTTGGCAGAATTTTATATCCATTTGAGCTTGGGATGGGTTTGGATGGCTGTGAAAGGCAATATACAATGTGTTTAGTTTTTCAAATGATGCATTAAACCCACGTTGAATAAAAGGGGATGATCCGAGCTAAACAGAGGGTCCAAAGTGTGCCCACTGTGGTGTGCAAAAGGGGAACTGGAGCTTTTATAGTTACATTCTGCAAAGCAAGCCTCCACCAATTTATGCTTTGCTCACTCAGCATGATCACACTTGAGAAAGATTGTTTATGTGTAATCTTTTTTAAACTTTGACATCTGAAACCTAGGGAAAATAAGTGACTGAAAAGAGATTTTAATAGGTAAAGCAAATGCAAGGCAGGTTAACAAGAGTAAGAGGAAATTCCTGTACTGAAGTCCAGCTCTGAAGGTCTTGGGAATTGACTCACCCTACGTGAGCTTCATTTTCTTCATGTGAACAATAAAAAGTTGATAAAACATCACTTACAGGTGTTAGTATGGATGTTTATGATCCCAAAATAAATTGAGGAAACTTACACTGACATTAGCCATGTAAAACAATCAAATCTAACATCTACTCCTTACATATTGCCATGACCTCACTGTGAGTCACAAATGAAGCCAAACAGGAATCTCTGTAGGAACCAAACTATTCTATGACTCATCATCCAAGGATAATTGGGCCCAGTATGGACTGGAAAGATAAGATCATTCTGACCACTTCTGAGTATCATTGTGACCAATTACAGAGTTTTAAATGGAAGACAAATAGGATGATGAGTCATCTGGAAAGGATATCATCTTGATAAGATTTCATGACAGAAGGGCTTACGATATTTCCAGTGCTATCATGCAGAAAGGAGAGGTTTGAAGATATCTGGGCTCAAGAAGATAGAACAAAACAACACCAGATGACCAATGTGAACAACGATGAGCAATAATTTATCTGGCTATAAGACACATAAAAATGAAGTAAATGTCAGTGAAAAGCAACTAGTCCCTAGTATAAGAAATAACATCAAGATGACCATTAGCTTAGAGACCCACACGCTGAGCTAGAGGACTATGAAGCTTAGCCACTACCTTAACTTTCTCCGAGTGGGAAATGTTCACAGAATAAAGATGATTAATCACAACATTTCAGAGTTAGAAGACACATGGAAAGTTACCTAGTCGATTCAACCCACATTCAGTGACTGCTGGCTTAAGAGGTATAACTCCAATCTTCTATTCTGGATAATGCATGGGTAATCTCCAAATTACAAAAAGGACCAACTGGAGGAGCTCTAATCAATCAAGAATGAGAGCAGTGCTTTTGGGTTGCAAGTACATGTGGTACATGACGATGTATGAGGGCCAAGAACACTTAATGTGCAGAGAGGAAGTCAGAGGGAGGAGGAAGATATTAAAGAAAGATGCTGACAGGCTGGACTACTCATCCATAGGTTCAACTCCTTTCCAGATGGCACTGTCTGTCACAGTGTGTGCTAGGGAATACACAGCTCAATCACGCTAACTGGAAAAGGCTCTCTTTCTCTGCTTTCTGGTCCTCTACACTTCTCTGCTGATCCTTCCCTGCCTCTCACCCATGACTTCAGGTGACACCTAGGAAATCCAGGTTACTATTAATTCACTCCTGCATCCACTATACTTACTGTTACTAGGCTATGATAAGGAAAAGGAAACAGGTTTGCATCTCTGCTGGGTCTACCCTAAAGCTACAAATGTGGCAGTAATTTTACACATCAAACATGTGGTATACCTTCCATGGGGAGGAGTGGGGGGACAGACTGGACACAGGACTTGAAAATGGGAACTTGTTTTTCAAAAGTTTTCATGCTAATGACTGATTGAAATTGGTTATTTACTAATAAATAAATTACTTATGCAAATAAACTCTATAGATTTAGAAAGCATTGTTTTACAACAGTTTTAGAAACACACACATGTATGTCCCAAGGGTGACCTTTTGAAAGAAAGTTTTCAATGGCAAGTTAAAATGTTCTCAAGGATCTGTGAATATGTGTAAGTTATGACCACAGTTAAGTCACCAAGAACTGACTTAGACTAACAGTAAAGTGGTTCAGGATGTGAAATCCCAGCTCAGGGACTTCTTGCTAATATGGCCAAGAGTCAGGAAAGTACAAGACTGAGAGTAAACCAGATGCATTTAGTATTTCTGCAATTGTAGCAGTATATATAATTTGTCTCAATAATTATAAAATCAACATGAAAAGACGTTGTGCTCTTAATTCATAAAAGACTTTAGCTATCATCTTGAGAACCACAACCTTAAAAGGAAAGCTGTATGTACTTTCAGTACAGCTGGTTTAATTTGCAAATAGAAATAACTCAAAAGTATATGTGTATCATGTACATGGGGCATTCAAAAACTATCTGATCAGCAGAATAAAGAGACAATTCTAATTTAAAAATATCAGATACTTAAGAACACCGAACAAAACTATTTTCCTGCAGTTGGGTTTTCTATGGAAAGAATTATCAGAGAGAGAGAGAAAAAAATAGCAATTTACATATTACTCTTGTATGCATCAGCATTTTAGGATATAATTGGCAAATTAGTATTTTCTCTTTAAAAGTAAGAACAAAGCAACATTTGCATGTATATATCAATTGACTTTTTAACATGGCTAGAAATCTCTTTAGAAATATTTTAGGAAGAACATCTCTGACCAAATTTGTAAATATAGTTTTTGAAATAAACCATTTTCACTTAAATCAGTTAAAAATCATTTTTACTGTGTGCAATTAGCATTGAGTCCAAATTTATAAATGTAAAGACATTTTAGGCTTCACTAGAGTACAGGTATCTTAAGCGATACTTTTGGTACTTCTAGAATAGGCCTTTAATTTTCTTTTCATCTGTAGAATTACCTGCCAGGAAAAAACTGAGTAGTTTCTTCCTGTTCTGTTCACTTCATCAAAGTCCAATAAAGGAATTAAATGAAGCGACAGTATTATATACTGTTACCTAGATCTTGACCTAGTAATTGATTTGATATCCTTCTTGTCGTCATCTAATTTCTTGTCCTCGGAAGATTTCGTGTCTTGCAGGTTCTCGTCACCCTCATCATCTGACTTGATCTCAGAGCTGCCAGAGGAGACACTCTGCCCCTGTAGTCCTGGTGGCATGCCTGAGAGAGACAGCAAGAGAGAGAGAGAAAGGGAGAGGGGAGGGGAAGGGAGGACAGACGAGAGAGGAACCAGGTTACATGTACACCAAAACTCGATGCACAAACGCATGCACTTTCGACTGCAAGGCTGCCAGCTAGACAATTCATTCTGCTGAACTGTGATCCTTCTGTCACTTTTTTCCTGCTATCTGGTGAAGTTTCAAAAATGCACCTGCAGAAACAAGTTTTCCCTGCATTGGCTCTGAGGTTAAATTCTATTTTGCAATCTTTTGGAGTAGATGGTAATTTCACTGTCTACAAAACATCAACTTAATTGCAATGAAAATCATAATCATGAAAATCACACACCTCAATGTTCTGATTAAGAACCCAAGTAAATATCACTATTATATTGAGTTTCTTCCATATGCAATGATTTAATAGAAAAATATTCTTAAAATATAATTCCCAGGGAGTACGCTAAATATGTGCAGTCAAGACTTCAATAGATACCCTAATGATATTCTGAAATTAGGCTTCTTATCCTCAAGGAGCAATCAGCATTTAAAAATGTACATATAGAAGGCAGTTCACTGCTTATTAAAGAAATTTCTAGCTTTATCACTGCTCAACTTCACAAGATCACATTACCTTTTAAACCATGGTCTTAACGTAATTTATATCTCATGTAGATACATTCCTATCTGGATTTCCTTCCATTTGTAATCTGTGCAGCCTAGAACTGTCCCTCAATTTGGTCCATGGTCCCAAAGCATTCTTATCACCTGGAAGCCATCAGAAATGTCTAATTCTACCTCTAAAGAATCAGAATCTGAGCCGGGCGTGGTGACTCACGCCTGTAATCCCAGAACTCGGGAGGCAGAGACAGGCGGATCATTGTGAGTTCGAGACCAGCCTGGGCTACAAAGCGAACTCAAGGCCAGCCTGAACGGCATAGTGAGACTCTGTCTCAAAAACACCAGGGCCGGGGATCTAGCTCAGCGGTCTAAGTGCCTGCCTGGCAAGCACAAGGTCGTGAGTTCAATCCCCGGTGCCGCAAAAAAAAAAAAAAAAAGAATCAGAATCTGCATTTTTAACAAGATCCTCAGGTCATGTTTATCATATTTGCAGTTTAAGAAGCACAGAACTAAAACAAAGGGGCAAAACCAAAGGCTCTTTAAAAGAAAAGGCCACCAGGTTATTATCAGCCAAATGAAAATGAACAGCTGTAGCAATATATGTATGTTACTAACACTCAGATGTGTACCATGGCTAGAGGTTGAAAAGCTGCCTATGTGGATTCCTCAGGTAGTGTGGTTCTGTTTGTTTTAAATATTACAGGAATGAGAAGGTGTTATGTTAGTGACCGCCAGGCAGCTGTCCAGCCGGGAACATAGGGTCGTCAGATCTAAATCTGGTCTGTGTAGTTCAACCTCCTGGAGACATGAAAAACCCCTACAGTGACAGGTCAGGAGGCATCGTTACAGGGCTAAATGATTTCAGTGCAAAAACCACCCAACCAAGTTCCACGTTTTAAATGCACCTACATTTTCTTCCATCTTAAACAACAAAAATATTTTCCTTCCTTCCTCTTCATTTGGAAATATCATTTTCAGGCCACAAATAACCATATTAGAGAACCAGGATGAGTACAATGTGGAAATAGCTAAAATAAAATTTCCTGTCATCAGTCTGTTGTCTCATTCCCTACTGAAAATGGGACTGAGATTTCGGAGGATATTTGTGGAAAACAGTTACTGAAGAAACACAATTAGTAGTCTACGTTCCAGCTTTCTCATTTACTAGCCATTCTGGTACCAAATTTGCTTCTTGGTTTTCTGCTGGTGCTTCCTGAGGGCTGACAACCAGGGCTGCTCGGCATCCTCTCGGGGTGCACTGCTAATTCGAGGTCAGAAGAGTCCTTCGGAGGTCTACTTACCTCTGTATGGGTCCTGGGGTGGGTTCAAATCAGGGGAAGTTGCAGACTGGACCGGAAGCTGTGGAACTGGAACCTGGTTTGGCAGGAGAGAATGGCTGCCTCTCAGGGCCACGCCATCTTCACGATGAGCCCCAACCTGAAGGGATGACAGGAACCATAGTGCTTAGTAGGAGCAGGAGGTACAACAGCTACTTCCAGGGGCAGCAAGGCCCTGAAGCAGAAAGGCTGGCCTTGAAAAATGCAATCCTCAAAACGTGATTCACTAGAGGGCGCTGGAGGACTGCATATGTACCTATAGTGCTCTGCAAAAACACTTAACGCTCAGTAAGATGCCGTGCTGTACATCCAGTGACAAATATGGCAGAGTAGCTCAGGCAGGTAAAACGTCAAATTGTCTCCCAGGGTGCTGCAGTGGAGCGCACTGATTCGTACCCATCTGTCTTCTATCATGTCCGCCAACAGATCTGACAATTATCTTAATGCCCATATGCTTAATTGTGGGCTTCTCAATTCCCCCATTGCTATCGGAAATCCTACAGGAATTTCAATTTGGCATTCGACTTTCATTTCAGGGGATAAGATTCTCAGGCCTGCCATTTTTTTTCCCATAATGCCAGCTAAGCCTCTGACAGTGGAAGCTACAGCAGTGTGGGACATAGCCCCTGCTCGGTACAAATATAATAAAATGTCACCTGGCTTTCCAAAACTGGCAGCCCATTCCAAATTAATGTTTACTGTATTTCATCAGCTGCTGAGTTCCAAATCCAAAGGGGGACCATTTCTGCCAATGCCACCACACCGGAAAATGTACCAATAAAGGTTTTATTAAACACACCAGTAATGTCATCATTGCCACACAAGGATGTTTGGACATTTTTCCATTTTTTTTCACTCCTTTCACTATAGAAAGACACCATATTGAAAACGCTCTTTATGCTTCCAAGAAGAATCAAACTATGGAGTACAGCCTAATTACTTGATTTGAAAAAAATACTGCTGAGCTTTTTTATTAGCTATTAATACCTATGTTGGGTCCAGAGATGTTAACTTGTGGCATTGAAACAGCATTTGCTGACTTCATAGCACATGCCTTAAAGCAAAATTATTAAGCATTTGTAAATCAAGAGGAACATGAGCAGCTCATATCGCCTTTGTATTTCCAAGTAGTTATTTTCTTAGCTTAGTAAGTGACCAGTTATGCCAGACAATGGGTCTAACCCTAAAGAATATTAATCTGTGAATTTACACTGCCATGAATGAATATTTACTTCTAATCCAAAGATATAAAACTACAAAGTAGAATCTTGATCCTCTCACTACCAGAATGTTGTAGTTACACAAGTATTTCCAAACAATGCAGTGATAGTAACTGAATCAACAATCAAATTCACAGGATCAAAGCTACTTAAAGGCAGCCAAGTATTAAGTATCACTTTTAATGCATATGTACTCCCAAACAATACAAAAGAAAATGATTCCAATCAAGAGCAGGGTTGGAAGGCAGTTCATCTAAATGATACTAATTGTTCAGATTAAAAAACCAGCAAGAGTCATAAATGACTTAAAGGCCTATAAACACTGAGAAATTTTAGCTGAGAGAAAGCTGGGAAGTTGGGTGCTATGTCCACCCAGTGCTTGTGTCACCAACTGGAACTTTCTGAGTGGTGGTTACATAGCCTCAACCTGACTGCTTCAAATGTACTGAGATGCTGATTACCTCCCATTCTATCTCTGACCACAAACTGGCTTTCTGGTAGATGCCAGTCAATGGCCTTTGCTTCAGCTATGGAGCTCCATGGGGTTAAGTACAAGCCCTTCCCCCAGTCAGGTCTGGTGCCACACCAGACCCTTTCCCCTGTAACTCAGGTCTGCTCTCACAACCTCCCATGCCCACCTTGCTCCTTTCCACACGTGTCCCCAAACGAGTATGTGATAGCAATTCTCCATTAAGATTTTGGTTTGCTGTGTTTACAGCTGTGCATTTAAGAGACTGATTCAATTGATTTCTCTTGCAATCTAAGATCTCAAATTATAAGGATGAATTTTAACAGTTTTTGATCAAATAGTAGCTCTTTATGCTTGCCACTCAATGTGATACCAAATAACTGCCCCAGTACCGATTCATATTTAATGGTATTCCCAGGGGATTTAATTTCTTGAATTTCTATAAAGGATGATCTTTAAGTTATAATCACAGATTTGAGCTTAATGGAAATGCATGTGTCTTCTATGTCAGAATTACTCTCTGAATGTTCTCAAGCTTTATAGTCATCTGTGCTATAATTTAGGGTTGGTAGTTTATTTTTCATTGAAAATGTACTCAGTTATTGATCCTGAAACTTATTCTCTAGATAGCATTTAGACAAGTTTTCAAAAGAGGAAAAAAGAACCTACAAAAATTACCTTTTTAGCTTCTTTGCCCCAATTGATACGAGAATCAGTGTAACTGATAATAAAAGGCAACTACATCTAGGTTCCCATTGTGGCTGGTTTCTTAGCTGTGTGATTGTAAGTTGTTCAAATACAAAATGAAGAAACACTAAAATTATAGAGAATAAATTCCAGAGCTATGACAAAGAACATCAATAGTATATGAAAAACAACTGGCACACAACACAAATGTTACACACAGTAGTGTTTTTCAAAATTAATTAAGTTTACTGGTACATTTTAGGTATACATAGTGATCACATTCACCATGGTGAATTTGTACCGGTACATGACACACACAAAAAGAAGTAAGTAGTGTGTTTTAACTGAAAGTACTTGCATATTACATAAAATTAATAGTTCATGAAGTTAAGGGATCTCGAAATTCAAGCTGTCTTCACTTATGGTCATCTTTGTGCTCCTTGTATCTATGTTGTTCAGACCTATCTGACTTTAAATCTTTTACCTGAACAAAGACAGTAAAGTTTTAAAAATGTATTTGAGAATACATCTGTCCTAACTACATTTTTGTTTGGATTTTAGGCATATATGTTACCTAGCTGGTCTATTTTCTATAGATCATCTTAGATCATCTCAAACATTATCAGTCATTTTTCTATAAAGGAAGGTGGAGACGAAGTTGTCTTTGCTGTTTTAAGGTATCCCTTTTGACTGTGGGTATTTTGGATCCCATGACTGACCTCTATATAGGTCCAGGTTCACATGGGACTGAGCTTTTCTCTAGGATCAATTCTATCACCTGTGACTGTGGCAGAGTATTACAATTTGAGAAGACGGCTTCTTTTTGCTGGTTTCTGTGGATGCAGACAGTATGTTCTAACCCTATTTATTTCTCTTTTAGAAACATTATTTTGTTCACATAAAAGACAAGAAAGACTACAAATAATCTGTACAAATTCATCACTAGAATAACTCCACAAGAGACACAGGAACCAAGTATGGTGTACATATGCAAAGGCTAATGATTTTGTTCACTTTTCATATAATAAATATTATATTGTAAACAGGAAAAACTAGATTTATTCAGCATAGAAATCAATTGTTAAGTCTGATGTTTGGTGTGAATTTTTAGAAAATTGTATTTCAGTAAAGCCCTATTTTGATAAACTTTTCATTTATATAGCAAACTTAAAAGCCAGCTTATGAAAAGTTAATTTTATTAATACTGAGTGCAAATGTTTTTGCAATCTTTAAGTCTTTTGATAGACATATACAGTGTAAGTTTTACATACACTATGCTAAAAGCAAAAGATATAAGCAAAATTTTAAATAATCATTAATTGATTGATCAGAAAGTATATTCATACATCAACAAACATTTTCTACTCTAGTCCATGCCTGTCAGTTTTTTGATGTGCCAAAGACAGAGTGATGAATAACTCAGATGTGGTCCCTGTCCTCACAGAGCTCATAATGATCCTTTGTGAAATTTCTGTGTACTCATCAATTTAATGTGCTAATTTTAGTAGCAAGGAACAGAGACCTATTTTAAGTAAAAAGAAATTCGTCATAAAGGTTTTGGTAACCTGCGCTTTGCACCCAGAGATCTCTGGAGACCTGAGGCCACCCGTGCCGCAGGTGAGCTACTCCGCCTTCTCTCACCTCCAGGCTACCTCTGCTTCTCTGTGGCTTCTGCCCTTTCTCATTCACTCTGGTCTCTTTCTTCCTTCATAGTCTCTTTTGGTATATTCTTTTAGGATCTATACCTGCTACTAACTCCCTCTTAGTTTCAGTATTTCTATATTCTGAAGACAGGATCTTCTGATGCCCAGTTCATCATTTTGAAGCAGACATCCATGATCCTATGAATAAAACACTCTAGGATCAGATGTTTTTGTGATCCAATGAGCTGTAGCCCAATCATGACTACCTCAGCCTGCTCCTTTTGTAGACCTGGTAAATCATGGCTGAGAAATGTATGTGCAAATATCTAAACTACATTTTATCTTAGGTCAAGTTATAGTCAAATGTTGACACAGCTATTTAAATTTGGTCATGTGTATTTACCTCTGAGAATAATTACATACCTTTAGATATGTATTACTTCTTTTGAGTCATGTAAATACCATATGATTTTAAATAATCATACTTCCGAAGAAAAAAATTATTAAAAGTGTTTTAAAATCACAGAACATAGACTTTAGGGGTCACAAGGAATTTAGAAATTGGGCCAAAACTATTTTGTAGAAAAGAAAGGTATGGCTGAGAATGGTTGAGTAACTTAGTCAACATCTAGTTAGAGAACTAAAACATTCTGAACTCAGAGAACGTCTAACACTGAACAGTTTGGAGATGCAAAATTAAGGGTGAAAAAGGAACTTCTTGGAGCCTTTGTTTTAAAACTGTACATACATGCACACACATATACCTATACACAAACCTATTACATGCATATATACATATGCACAGATTGATATAAAAATCATTTTAGTTTTGTCATAGGAAAAATCATAGTTCACCAACTCAGTCCAAGGCCAAGATATCTAACTAAATTACAAAATGTAGTATCTGCCACGACTCTTCCAACATAAACAGATTTAAAAGACATGCAGTTTCAAATTAGGTGGCTGTTGGCCAGGCTGTTTTTATACCAGGACGCATGGAGAATCTCGGTAAATATCCTCGTCCTTATCCTCAAGCTAACAACAAACACCACAAACAAAAAAGACATTCAATGCTTTTGCTCTCTTTGTTTCCAGGGAGCATTGTGAAAGTAATTATTCTGTTGTATTTAAGAGGCCTATTTCATGGATGGGAAAATGTATTAAATTTCATTTGGCAGTTATTCAATCCTCGTTAATGTTATCTCTAGAGATAACTGCTACAGAACAGGATTTCAGACCCCAGTTACTTCTATTCCACCATAATCCTTCTAAAAGAGTTTAAGACACCAACTTTAAGTAACTTCTCATCGATTTCTAGACACAAGTGATAGCGACTCAAAACCAGATATGCTATTAGAGATATTTTGGTACAGCAAAATTTAGGTTTGTTATTAATAGTCTTTGGATCAAACTTTTCCTTTAATTTAGGTGATTTTGAGAAAGATGAAAAATAACAAAGAAAAATGGGACAAAAAACCCAAAACAAAACCCTTTTACTCTTCTTCTTGCTTTTCTAAAGCCACAAAAGAACTGTTTATGGGATTTCACTGTAATTACAACTTATTGACATGGCAAACAGTTTTGGTGTCAAACTGTAATCTCCCCATGAAGTATCAATTATACTTGACAGTTGTACACTACCAAATTTCATTTTCAATTACCTTGCCAAATCTCTGTCATATTAGATGAAAGCAAACTTATTTTCTCACATGTGCAAAAACACCATTTAGTCTAAAAATGCATCTTTTAAAAGGTAGAAGAAAGTGATCACATACACTTTTTCTTTTGCTCACTCACAAGTGGAACTCAGAAGTTCCTGAGACAGCAGCAGCAGATGGAGACCATGATTAACAATAGAAGAGGCACTGAGGGTAGAAAACAAGACCAACTCTAAAAACCAACTCTTGTGAGAAAAAGTCCTAACATCTGCAACACTCTTCAATCACAAACATATTTCCGTATTTCTCAGCTTAAAAAATTACCGGACTTATGTTTTTATTATTTATGTGATTAACATTTAAAGGACTTTTAACTAGTCAGGTCTGGACTCAATTCTTTTGTTTGGATTTTGATTTGATCCTTAAAATGTTTATTGGGAAAAATTTCATAACTGTCATTAGAAGACCTAAATTTTTTCTGGACAGCTCACAGTTTCGTTTATACTCTGTCTGAAATTTAATGTAATTTTCTATTGTGCAGTTCTTGGAGATTTATTTAATTCATATTCTTCAGATAATATAAGAATTTTCCAGAGGATTTAAATCTGATCTAAATGATCTTGACCTTGGAAATGTCTAACTGTCATGTGATCAGCTGGGTCGAAACTCCCCTGGACTGTCTACCAACATGGCTGTAAGAGAATGGTTGGTTAAATGGTTTTATTTGAGAAATGCAAATGGGAAAAGCTGAATTCAGTTCATCTTTTTTCTCTCACTCATAAGTTCCATCTACTGAAACTGTTTCATTTCTCTCTTTCTTGTTTCCACCAGGCCCCTGGCCCGCAATTCTCTTTATTATTTTCCTACAGTGGAAACCGTAACTATTTGTGGTACCCCAAGTAAGGACTAGGAGGAAGGTTAACAGAGACCATTCTATCCTATCTCTGCTCCAGGGGCAGACCAGAAAATAGGCTGAATGGAGCTAAAATTAATTCATCCCTAGTGAACCAAACCCATCTAGCACAGAGCTTATGGCAAAGTCTTACAACTGTCGTACCAGTAAGCAACTCTTATTTAGACCAAAGGGAAAGTCACATAAATACTTGACATGTACCTGCAGGCTGGGAGCCCTGAAGTGCTTCACACTCATGTGAGTGACCCATCCTGCATGTCACCTGCGCACAAAACCCGAGCTAGCCAGCAAAAGGCAATCTGTCACTAGCATCCTACCATTACCCTTGGCTTCTACTTTTAAATGCTTTTCTTAATATCTCATCACATATATTTTTGAAAAATATTTGGAAAGGGAGCAGAAGTTTGAAGAAGCTGGCCTAAAGTGAAGAAACAGGTCTCCCTCATCTCCTTCTGAATCCTCACATCTTTGGAAGGCTGCCCTCTCTCCCCATCATTTGATCCCCTCCTCACTAAGGTTCCAGCATTGGTAATCACTATTCTATGGACCACATCTTAGATTTCTCTTGTGTTGCTGTAGTCATTGCATGGATGCCCAGGGACAATTCCAGTATCCAAATACTTTAAACTGTTTACGCTCCATCCAGTAACCTACTTATGGCCCCTCAGGTTGGGCTTACTCCCACCTAGCCCTGGCTGTGTGTTGGGTGGGTTTCATCTCATGAATCACCAACTGCTTCTCTTTTGCTAGCTCTACAGATCCCCCGCTTCTCACCCCTTCGAGACTGTGGTGATCCCTAGAAATCTGCATTTCCTCATTGCCTTGCTGAGCCTGCACAGGGCTCTTCTCTGACTACTCATTATAGGACATCTTCAGTAGCAATGTTCAACTAGAAAAGGTGCAAACGTCAGTGATTTTGTTTCGCTGTTTATTCATAAGGCCTAGTTCTGCCGTGGGTTGTGAACATCCCAAGGGTAGGGCCTGGGTATAGGTCACTGTACAACACTGTCATATTATAATGTGCAAAGCGATGTTTCCTAAATAGCAATGACACACATGGCAGCTATCTGTAAGACTGTGCCTGAAATCTAAAACCTTTGATATTATGAAATACACATTTGGCGTGTCTCTATCAAATAATAAACATTCCATCTCATTCAACAAATGCCTTTCGAATGTCTCTCTGGGCAAAGCACTACTTAGAAATTTTCAGGGAAAAATAATAATAGATAGACCTATTACTTTTCAGGCTCTTATATTTTAATGGTGGGGTAATATAATTATGATATAAAGCAAAATACAATAAATGTCATAAAAGAGTATGAGTCCACGCAGGGTTTTAAAGGATGATAAAATCCTCTTTGGGAGAATCAGGGCCCTTTAAGAAGGGAGAATTTTAGGTAGATATTGAAGGGGGGGTAGAATTTTGATACTGATTATCTAAACAGAGTTGTTAAAAACTGATATGTAGCACTAAGTAACACTATAAGTGAAAAATTCTGTTTTTACTTTAATAAATAACATTATTTAGATGGTGTGTGCATGTGTATATCAAGCAGCAAGCAGTTAAGGACCATGTGTTAAGGTGTTTTTATATTGTCAGTCTACATATTTCTGACAAAAAGCAGATTTTTGTAAAACCCTTTATAAACTTCGATGGCTTTGCTACAAAGTGAGGAACACAGGGCATTTTGGACACAAATGGTACCTCACTGTATGCTGTATTATTGGCCCAAATGATTCACTCTTATTTAACTGCAATGAAGTCTTTCATCCCCCAGCTATACAATAATAGTTTCCACATGACCAGTGGCTCGGCTATAAATAAGATCAAAAGCAAAAGAAAGGATTTAATAAAAGAAAATGACATTAAGAGTACCATTGAATCAGGAAAAAAAATAACCAATATCCAATCCAATTCTTTTTCGGGGGGGCGGGTAGATAAAGTATCACAACGTACTAATCAGTTTCCCCAGTATCTCACAGAAGTCATGTGTAAGAAGCAAGGACATGCACAATCCATTTGCCCTAGAGTGGCAAAGATTAGGTTGGGGAGGGGTGTAGCATAAAAGGTGGGGGCAGAATGTCCCACTAGAGCTGAAGAGTGCGTAACAGACTGAACGGCTAGTTCCCCTGCCGTAAAGACCACTGCAGAGTGTCAGTGGCAAATGTCCATCTGTTTCTCTGCCCTTTTCTGTTCTGTTTAATGGAGAGACTTTTTGGTAATCCAGAGTTTCTCAGAGAATCATAACATTGCTCAACTCTAATACATGTGTTCTGAGAAAGGAAGTTTTTTTTGGCAATGCATAGTGACTTGATATGAAGAGCCAACTTCCCAAACAAATTTTCTTCTAGTCCTTAAAAAAAAAAAATTTACAACGTTAATCTCTATTCCCAACTGCATAAACAGCTGCTAATAACTTCCTGCTCCCAGGGGAGGAGGCTTATTTCCTTTCATCTTCAGACTGGTGGATACCTGACG
>RJWT010010468.1:0-24155 GCA_004365215.1 Cuniculus paca
ATTTCCTTGCTGGGGATGGAAGAAATATTGCCTTTCCAGGTCAAGAAAACATCTTGCATATTCCACTTAGTCTCTAATTAGGCACAAAGTTACTTATTTTCCTCCTATGGAAAAAATAATTGCATTAATCTATATCTGGCTATAAATACCAAATAAATAATACATTAAAAAAGGTTTTCAGTTGTGAACATTAACTTTGGATTCAGTATATTTTAATTCAACTATCAGTTTATAATGAAACCATCAGTGTATCATTAAAGACATCCTTTGATGTTGCTCAGGACGCCGGTGTTATGCAACATCTCTGGAGCTCTGTGCCCTCAAACTAGCATCACTTTCATCTTCCTCTGCCTCTGCCCAAGAAGCTCTATGTCACCAGAGAGAAACAGTGCTTTTGCTATTTTCTTAATAAAATAACATCACTTGATGTCTTTTTAACATGATTGTATTCACTTTGTGAAAATAAGTCAGCAAAGTGAGCTTACCTCTGCAATTGTTAATGCAGAATTTAAGTGGTAAATGATAAATCCATATTCATCTAGACAACAAATTATTGTAAGCAAAATAGTCAAGCTTTAAATGAATACACCTGAAAGTATTTTCAAACAACTACCTATTTATTTTGAACAAAATAGACTGCTTATGTTTCCTGTCAAACAGCACTACAGCAAAACACATTGCTAAAATGCATCAGTATATAGCCTTTGCCATGTAAAAGGCACTTTTAAAATCCAAAAAAGTCTTTCTTTAAGGTAGATTTAAATGCTCTATAAAATGATAATAGTGTCTATTGCAGGTCATTTGTTAGAATTGGCATTTGGGAGTCTGGGGATATAGCTCAGTGGCATAAGCTCCTGCCTGAAAAGCATGAGGTCATGAGTTCAATCCCCAGTAACAAAAAAAAAAAAAAATTGACCGTTGGCATAACCAAAATTCCATTAGATGCAGCTACTTCCCTTCTAGGTATCTTCCCAAAAGAGTTAGACATCATATTACAGGAATAAATGCGCACCCATATTTATAACAATTCAATTCATAATAGCTAAATCTGAGAGGCAGCCTACATATCTATAAACAGATATATGGATTGAAAAGTTGACATTTATACACAATGGAGCTCTACTCTTCAATAAAGGATAAACTTGGGTCATTTGAAGGAAAATGGATAACCTCAGACACTGATCACCATCGCAGTTTGTGATGTCAGAGAATGATACAGAGTGGTTATTTCTGCATATCCAGCTTCACTTTGGAAAATCATATATATCATTGAAGCAATGAATACCTAATGTTAAGGTATATTGGTCCCAGAGTTGTCTTTTATTTGAATCTGAGCTAAAATGATTATTTAGCATGAGTATGAATATGCATCAAGTATGTGTATGAATAGGTATGTATATGCACACATATTTCATATACAGTCTAAATAAATATTGATATTATACACACATGTAAGTGCAAATGTATTAAACACATGCACACAGATTGTAGTGACTTATCCATTTAGAAATGAATGTGTATAGCAGTTCTGCAGAGGTCATGGACAATGCCACCTACTTGGATCTGATATACACAGATTAGAAAATGTGGTCACCAAAGTGAAAAAAGTAAGTACACATAGATAATTTATTTTAACACAGATTTTTAACAGAATCTTTCTTTTCCAAATATGTTTGATTTTAAAATGATTTTCACAACTTGAATTCATTATTTTCATCATTTATATGTATCATAATTCTATGTGATAATTAGATTTCTATTCTTTTATTACTTGTGTTCCCTTAAGATTTAGAAGGTATTTAAATACCTTTTCTCAAAATACATAAACAACGTATGCCTATTGGCAAGTTTCGTGAAAATACACCAAAGCAGATCCTATCACTTCTCTCACCAGACAAAATAACTTTTAAATCTACAAGTCTCCTTTATTATTATATATCATATATATATATAGTCTCATTAGTTTTATGATTTTCAATATAATTGCACATTTATTAGTTTATATAATTTAGGGATACAACAAATTTTGAAAATTTTTTTTATTATTATTTTTTTCTTTTTTCTTTCTTTCTTTTTTTTTTCTTTGTACCAGAAGTCAAACTCACAATCTCCCATTTGCAAGGCAGAGCTGTGCCACTGAGCTATATCCGGGTCCCACAACATGATATTTTGATCAGTATACAGTGACACGATTATTACAGTTAAAGCAATTAACAAAGGTATCACTCCAAATTTATCTCATCTATGCTCTCTTTCTCTCTCTGTATATCTCTGTGTCTGTCTGTCTCTGTTTCTAATAAATGTACCTAAAATCTGCTCTCTGAGCTAATTTTCATTACACAGTAAAACAGTGGTGGTAAACTTATGGAATAGGGCTTTTCTTTTAAGACAAAGATGTAAATGTATGAGTTGTTTTTTCTAACACTGAAATGTCAGCTTTCAGATTTAATTGCAGTGTTGGCACTTTGCAATGAGTAAGTGGGTTGGGTGGCAATTCAGGCACTCATCTCTACAAGATTGGCCATCACTGCTATAAAATATAATTAACTATATTCCTTATGGCAAATATAATATCCATCCTACATATAGACAAGTTTGTACTATTTGAAATGGAAAACATAACTACAAGGGTGAAAATTTATATATGTTTAATTTTTAAAAGATAAGCAGTTTGAACATAGAATTAAATATTTAAAAGTACATAAAGTTATAGAGATAAATATACAATGTGTGTATTGAATTGTGCAAAGCATATTTTTAATATAAGAAGAACGTCTTAGTTAATAAAATTCTACACATGTTTATGAAGTGAAGTCAGGAAACCTCAATGCCTAAACCAAGACAAAATAAAATAATAGTGGAGTTCTAAATTAAGATAAATGGCTCTGTAGGTTTATACGTTAGAATAAAAGAAATCCTTTTCATTGCAAGTATGTTAAAACAGCAAACTTGTGAAAGGAAATATTCAAAAATAGATATTCAGACTGAAATAGAAAATAAATATTTTCAAGATCTACAAGAGGAATAAAAATGAAAATCAGTCAACAGGTCATAAATTGCCTATTGGAAGTTTGGCTATTTAGGTATGTCCCATTTTTTATTGTGTAATTTAAAATTAACGCATTGAAATTTAGATATGGGGCACTCTAGAAAAACTGTTTGCATCTCACTTCAGAACATGAAAAATTAGGCAAATAACCAAAAAAGATAATAAACCAAAAAAAAGATGAATTTTATAGTGTGTGTAACTTAGTTTACACCAGTCAGCAGCGCTACTGCAGAACAGTGATTAAACTGAAAAAAGTGGTGCTATTTGTTGGTGTCTTGAATGTTATATTACTATAGAGTGCACAACTGGCATTATTAGTGATTCTATACCAGGTGGTAGATTCTTAAACAAATGTCTCTTCATTATGAATTCTGATGAAAATCAGATATTTTGTTAATTAGAGAAATGCATATCAGAAACTTGGTTTTATTGGTGAAGTCAGAAACTTGTGAATTGTCATAGTGTTTGAAATGAAAATATAAGACTACAGCATCCTTATTAAAATAACTTAAGAACTACAGATACTTGCAGCTAACACTTACTGATAACAACATCTGATGCTTGAGGCTTAAATAGTTGATGTCTAAAGGTCAGTAAATTGAGATTGTTTCTTGTTATAAAGCTAAAATGCTCATGGATTTGGAATATCTTTGTATATGCTGGCAGTGACCTGTGAGCGAGGAATCTTCACAGATGAAAATACAGGACGTGGGGTATCAAATTACAGACCAGATTGTATACATATTATTTTGAATGCTACTTTAAAAAATAAGTTGCATCTACATGGGAAAATTTAGTCTAAAATTATCACATTTAAACCTGAGAACAAGGTTGCACACGGGTATTAATTTTTACCCTAAATATCTGATGACCTTCATGATTACCTGCACAGCATTAAAAACTGCAAATGGGTCTCAATTAGTTTAAAGTTGTTAAAGAATTAAAAACAAAGACTGTGTTTTAAAGAGATAAGCCATAAAATCAAGATGCAGCTGTTGTTTAATGTAAAATGAAACCTAAGGAGTTCATCTCGAGGAAGGAAATACATATTTAAAAAACTTTCGATCATTTGTAGTAGTTAATATTGTCGACTTGATTGACTTGAGAGATAGCTAGGAAAGCGATAGTGCACACTTCTAAATATGCGTTTATAAGTCACTGAGAAATGCCCTTGGGGACTATGTCTGGTCCCTTCTGCTTTCACATGCCAAGAGTCAAGCAACTTTCTTCAGTCAAGTTCTTCCGCTACGGTGTGACTGCCTTCGAGTCAGTCAACTGGGAACTGGGATCTCCACAACTGTGAATGAACATAATCTTATTCTCCTCTAAAGTGTGTGTGAATGTCACATGTTTTGGTCTAGCAATGGAAAGATGACTGAAACAAGTATAGAATATCATAATGTTTAATAAATTACATATATTAAATATATATTATAGAGTAAATAACTGTTATGAATCTGTAGGTATCATGATAATTTTGTAAAAGCAGTAATATAGGCTTCACCCCTCACTCCCCAAAAAAGAAAAAAATGGAGTGTTACAAGGTAAATCTTGAAAAATAACATGCATCAGATATTGATCCTAAATTATCAGAATGATAGATCATATTATTAGCCCAAATATTTCACCTGTGTGTTATACACTCTGCCGTGTGACTTTGCCTCTATTTCATTAACTGGGAGAAATTTATTTCCTCATTCTTGTACAATTGTCTTTATTAGAACACTTCTTGGTGATCCTCTGGTTACTAGGAGAACACAAGGAGATTGGTCCTATTTAAACTCAGCTGTGTCAACATGCAGCAAAACCAAGGATGAATGTGGTAAATGACATTTTTCAAGCTTTTCACCAAGTTCGTTTGTATGATAATGAAAGTCTGATACAATTAGTCACTCAAATTTATGTCAAACATTGTCTCACTTAATGCACACATACCTAAAATAATGGCATTGAACTTTCAGTTATATGCTGTTTTATATGATACTTCAAAATCTGAATCAGAGACACAATTGAAAAATTAAGTGATTAAAATATGAATATACTGAAAATAAAGGGAAGGAAAATTCTAACATCAAAAAATAATAAATTTAATAGATGAATCATAAAATACTGTCCTGGGTCTTCTATGTTTGGTGCTACATGGCCATTATCTATTTCTCCAGCTAACTTTTTGCATTCTGCAGCAGATGGTACAACATAAACCACCAGACAAACTTCTGTGCCTTCCATGTTCCCCTAGTGGGGTTTTGCTAATGGTACATTCATGCAAAATACATGAAAAAATGAAAATAATATTTTTATTTATCTTTCAGTTTCTGAATATCAGCTTCTCATTTGTCTTTCTTTTCCCTTCCCTTCCCTTCCCTTCCCTTCCCTTCCCTTCCCTTCCCTTCCCTTCCCTTCCCTTCCCTTCCCTTCCCTTCCCTTCTCTTTCTTCCCCTCTCTTGTTCTCTCTTCATGTTTTAGAGATTGAATCCAAGGCCTTCACACTGAGCTGTATACCCAGCCTATTTTAATTGTTTATTTTGATACAGGGTCTAATTAAAGCTATTGATTATGAGGACAGATAGCAAGATAACTGTGGCTATTATTAATTTTGGTGGTTGACCAATAGGATCCTCATAAATGAAATAATCAGCAGTTTATTATGATTCTATATGGTCCATATAGGTGAATTACACTGAGACCCAATGAACAAATATCTAACTGAAGTCACTACTTTAGAATTCATGCATCTCTTTATACTCAGTTCATACATCAGAAGATGAACTCAGAGATAATTAAATGATAGGGATTTCACCTGTATTTCAGGAATTATCCCTTGTTTTGTTTTATTTTGTTTTATTCTCTTTAAAATTAAAGAAAAGGTAAATTCTATAAATATTTGCTCCAGGTATCTCAAGGGGGACCTGATGTTGTGTACTAAGAAGTGTCCTCCAGACATTAAGATATTAAACTCTGAACTCCTACTGGTCATTGAAAATCATAAATGGGAATGTAGTTCACCACTGGGGATTTAAGGAGCTTAGATGAGAGCAATAGTTTAGCTTTTGAATGTGGCAAGCTGACAATGATCACAACATGATTGATAAATACCTTAAACATACCACTTTGAAAAAAAGGAATTATTTTGGGGTGAAACCAATTAAGAATCAACAGATAGAGGAAGCAATTCCTGCATTTAGTATATCCCCTTAAAATCAGTGCATGGATTCTTCTTGATGAAATAAATTTCTCCCTTTTTATGGAACAGAAAGAAGAGAGTGGCCCTTATTACTGGAGACAAAGGTCTGGCACCATGATAAAATGCATGAACAAACCTTACTACAGTAATTTTTACCTTTCATGAATTCCTCAAATATATCTTATCCTTTCCCCACAATTTGTCATCTTTAGATTCCCAAACCTCCTTACTAAAGTAATATACAATCTCCCAAGTCTAGTCATCTTTGTTTTTTCACTTCATTTTGTAATGTTAGCCCTTGCAAAATTAAAAAATTAATAAAATATGGATATCTTTTATCTGTTAATCTGTACTTTACCAGTTTAATTCTCAGGCCCCAGACATTAAAAATATAAAGGAAAAGTCTTTTCCTTTCTCACAACATGTAATAGAGAATCTAGTAAAAGGGTAAGGGTATTCTGTAATTTATTGATTTGATCAGAATGTGTCATTAAGATACAGACAGTTAAGGATGATAGGATCCTTACATCCATTTCTGACAGTTGACATGAACTAAAAAATTATTAGAACGACCAATCAGAAGTTCTTAGTAACTTCAGATTCCATTTCTCTGAACAAAGAAATGAAACTCCATGATCTTCATTAACAGAGTGGTATCTGTTTGAGATCAGCCTCAGTGATCTTTTGGAAGTGGAAAGGAGCAGAGAATATGATCAGCTAATAATCTGGCTATCTTTCTGTAAATACCTCGTGGTTTTATTCCTTGAATATTTCCCTCAAGGAAGCCTCTTTTACTCCTTTGCATTTTCTTCTAGTTTCAAGTTTCTTTCTGGATGCTGTGTTCCACGACTGTGCTTTCCAGTTTTTCTAAAGTGCTCCCATGTCTTTATCATTTGTATTTGTGTTTTAATAATACTCTTAATAGTTATACACATTCTGTTTCCCTTAAACAGTTATTGACACTAAAGAAAAGTATATAATATTGAAAGGGGTAAGGTGCTAACAGTGTGAAACACTATGATTTGTTATGTATCAAAGAAGAAACAAAAATGTATGAATTCTATGTGTAAATCTGATTAATTTTACTAATACACTATAATGAACCTTATCTACTTAAAAGATAATATTACAACCAAGATTAATAGTCAGATATGGATCAGATATTTCATAGTGTTTAAAGCAAATAATGTTGCATGAATGAAAAGTTACTAAGTCTTCAGAAAAAAAAAGAAGTGTTCAATTAAAAATACAAATCATGTGTGTTATTCCATTGATCTGTTCGTGGATGTGTAGGCTGTTTCTGAGATTTAGCTACTATGAATTTTGCTGTTATAAACATAAGTATGCATGTATTGCTGTGGCCTGATGTCTTCAACTCTTTTAGGAAAATACTTAATGTCTCCATTCTTGATATTTGGCAAAAAAAATAAATAAATATACTGTGTTTGTAACTGAGTACTTGATAGTTGCATAGGAAATAGTCTAAGCTTTTATCTTGTGTAATCATGGTAAAATGATACTGTAATCCAGTGTGGACAAGGTACTTAAAAGTGTACCTTGACTTAGTACGATTGTCTTACATGTTTATGTTTTCTTTAGCCTATTAGTTTGATTTTCATGTGTATACATGACAATTACCTTCATAAGGTCTTATAAATAAATGGAACTGATTCTGGAAAAATAAAAGGAGGGGAGTGGAGCAGTGAGGAAACAAGAAAATTGAAATGTCTTTCACACATGCACCAATTCCCTATAGTGAATGTAATTATTATGTACCTCAAACATGTACTAATAAAAGTCCAAAAAAAAGCAATTCATAAAAGTATAAGTAGGTATTCTTCAAAAAGAAATCTAAGAAATGCCTAAGTTCTTGTAAAACGAATCCATCTTACAACTGAAGAGTCACAGAAAAATTAAAAAATAATTCAGCTATCCAAGTGCCAAAAATAAGACAGGAAGTTAATGTTTATTATGCATTTAGAGAAAGGGAAATAAGAATTGTTTATACCATAGTTGGAAGAAAAAATTTCTTTTCACTCTTCTGTAGCACAATATGGTGTTACGTTATGAAACTAAGTATCTTAACCCGGGAAATTCAACCTTGAATGCTACAGTTTCTGTGTGTTCTCAGGAGTCTTAAGTAAGGCCATGCCATGAACTTTACCTAGTTGTTCTATGCAGCATGAAATTCCAGTCAGTGGCTGATCATGCTGCAACAAATAAGGATTACAATTTAAAATTTGTCAGTGTGCACCTTCAATCTTATGCTCTCTCCCATTTTATTAACTTTTTCATGCTTATATTTGTATCTGTCCATATGACAAATAGAATATTACAATTTTTCACAACTAAAATATGGACTGCAATGGTACAAATTTTAAAGGGATTTGAATACCTGTTATCTTCAACCTTTCAATTATTTACAGAAGAAGCATTTAATAAGTACCTACTAACATGAGCACCTTCAACCACATTATAGAAAATCATACCATTTTACCTATTTCTAATTTAGTTTACTTTTTCTTGTAATTTTCTCTGACTCCACATTAATGTTGTATAATTTTATTATAACTGAGTGTAACCATTCATAAATGATTTATTCAAATGCTTCTTTATATACTATAGCACTATTCTTTTTAAAGCTTATTAAAATCCGTAACATAATGCACTTTAAAGCACAGCCATTTTTGTGAGTTCCAAGAGATATTTTGTAAATGGTAAAAGTTATAGAATGTTTTGTGAGTTACTTGGTATTTAAAGTGTGGCAGTTAGCTAGGTCAGTATTTCTAACTTAATGTCTCCCTTCTTGGTAATTGGGGAGAGTCGTCAACATTGTTTTTTATACCTTACTGTTTGACAGCCACATAGAAATGATCTAAGCTTTTATCTTGCACAGTCATGGTCACCAAGAGGGGATTAAGAAATATTTAGAATGACAACAATCAACCTTGACCCACTGTAGGATACTTAAACCATAATAACCTATATGTACGATTGGCATGGGACCTCTGCAATGATATCCTATGTTCATAATCCCAGGCTCAATTTGTAGAATATTGCTGTAAGAGGACCCTGGTTTCACTCCAGTTAATCTGCATTCTCTTCAATACATGGGGGGAAATTCCACAAGGACTCGCACTTGGCCTTTTCCATTATGCCAATTCCATGCCCTATTAGAAATCTGGTTTCTAAATTTGCTTTATGATAATTCGGCTATGCCAATGGTGTTCTCATTTAGTGCTTTGATGATAAAGGTCACCCATCCTCTCTAAGGAGCTCTTAAGACTGAATATGCTCTGGAAACCCAGAAATATTTCAGCCATTAAAAGTGAAATAACCCCTTTAATAAAACATTCTCAGTTTAAGGATATTTGGAAGCTTAAAAAAAATCTTGCTAATTGAGCACAGGAAGTCTCCACTTGAACTCAATTACCCTATTTTTATGGCTATTTGTATCATTAGACCTTTTAGAGCAGACAAATTTGGAAGAAAAAAGTATAGGCAACTAAGTGGTATAAAGAGATATCTTAATTTGCATTTCAGGGGTAGTACATAAGCTAAAAGCAAAATGATAGCCAAACAAATTTCTAAGAGTCATGGAGATTTTAACAGATTTATATTCATAGTGTGATTGGGCATAAAGTACAAGTAAGTAAATAAATGGTAAGTAATCCAAATGCATAGATACACTAAAATAGCTTCATTATCTACGTAGGAAATGGGATACTAAAGGATTGCCAGTCATTATCTTTAAGGACTAAAGGAAGAATCTTAATTAAATGTGGTTTAAGTTTTGAAGTAAAATGTCTGGGCCAATTTCCTCCACTACTTTCTCATAATATGCTGTCATTTAAATATCTAAGTTCCTACGCAGGTTTTTAATTATTAACTGAGAAAATTAACTGAGAAAAGTCTTGCAACATTGAATTTATATACTGTGCCTTAAAGGCCCGATTGATTACTTGTCATAGATGCACTTAAAATGCTGGTGGAAATAATAGGTTGCCCTTTCATGCTCACCTTGATTCTTTCCTAACTCTAATAGAATTATGTTTCTACACTGATTTTGTTAGTGCTAGCATACATTTATTATTAGCATACATTAAATATGTTTTATATGTCATCTTAGTTTCTTGGTCTTTAAAGGAAGAAATTCGTCTCGTGAAAAAAAATATATACTAATAAATTCTATGCAGTTTATTCCCTCATATTTCTGAATAAATCAAATGTCTAAAATATACATGGAAAACAATCATACAGAGAGCAGAGCTAACTTTGCTAGAAACATAGCATATAATATATATATATAAGCAATTATAACACTTCACCATTTAGTAAAGAGAATCCATAATTTTTCCGAGGAAATGACATACAAACTATGATCTGAAGGATAATTTAGAGAAATGATGCAGCAAAAGTGGAGATAGTAAGCAGGGTTTTCAGGCAAGGATGATTGGTATACAAAAGCCTTCATGTAGAGAAGGAGCAAGAGGAGATGAGGAGCTGAAACATGCCAGTTAGGATCGCATGCACTGAAGAGAATGCTGAAGAGAAGGCCATTGGCAGACAGAGCGGATCACACTGGGAAGGCAACGAGCCAGCAAGGGCTTTGGAAACTACTTTAATCAAAATGGGCAGGCACTAAATATTTTAAGCAGAATATTTTTGATTTGCTCATTTGCTAAAAATTACTGTGTTTTCAGGAAGCAAGCATGATGGTACAGCCTGCAGTCTTAGCACTCTGGGAAGCTGAGGCAGGATGATTGCAAATTGAAGTCCAACCAGGGAAACTCAGATATTTACCAGGACCCTGTCTTAAAGTATTTTTTTAAAACAAGTTTATAGAGTTCAGAGTAAATGCCTTGTGTTCAATTCCAGTACTAGAAAGAAGAGGAAAAAGTAATAAAAAGAAAAATCATTACTCTGATTTCAAAGTCCTTTTTTTTTCTTTCTTTTCTTTTTTCTTTTTTCTCTTCTTTTTTTTTTTTTGTTGGTTTTGTTTTGTTTTATTTTTTGAAATAAGTCTTGCCACATAGTTTAGGCTGGTCTTGCACTTACTATGTAGCCCTTGTTGGCCTCATACTCTCTGCAATCCTCCTGCCTCAGCCTCCCAATGCTGGGATTACAGATTTGCAGCACCACACCTGACTTAAAGTCCATTATTAATCAGACAAAGACAACTACAGTTAAAGGAAACACAGTGATATGATGATTACAAGTATGATGATTAATTATTGATTTTTTTAACTTTTTTTATTTTACGGAAAAAAGATAAAATTTCACAGCAAAATAGTAGGAGAATAACAGTAGTTAATACATTGCATGTTGTTATCTTTAAAGTGCTTATTATTTTTTCTTGGACATTGGATGGAGAGGGAGTAGAGATAAAGGAGAAAAGAGTCATGCTGAGGCTCCCCACACTGACAAGAGACTAAATAGCTTCTAGTTTAAAGACCTAAAACTTGTGTTTTTTTCAAATATTCTCAATTTATATGTCACCTGCTCTCTAGCATGGAATTTTCCAGGTAGAGTCATAAATAAGTCTGACAACTGCAGTAATCTAGAGTTTCTACGGAAACAATGGTCCTAAACTAGTTCTGGCTTTTGTTGCCCACAAGACAGGCTGACCTATCGCTAATATATTTCAACTCTAGGTATGTGTACCAGTCTCTAAACATTCCCAGAATGTTAGTAAAGTTGTTGAAGTATATTCCACAACCATCTTTTTATTTCATTTCTGAAAGCACTCTTTGATGAATGCCCTTGTTACCTGTCTTGTTACATTGCCTTTAGCCAGAAACACAGAATATTGATTATGATGAATTATTCAGTATTTTACCATGCTGTATATGTGTGTATTGGGAACATCAAGTAGAATATATTCACTGGTTATGATGGATCTCTCTGTGGGCAACTTGAGCTGGTCCACTGATTGCTTTGGTATACAAGATAGCAGAATAGAAATGCTGAAAACAGCAGAGCCAGCTAGCAATGGAAGAGCAAGTCTCCCTGTTTATTCAGCCCATCCCTAGGAAAAAAAGATGGAGTAGTTCATGAGCAGAGAGAATATTTCAGTTACTAGACACACTGCCTCTTGTTGTTCAGGGTTTGTTTCACCATACAACTGCCCACATAGCTTGTCACTTTAAAATATCACCCCAAATTATTCACCTCTCTTAACTCTATTTTCGGTTTCACTCAGCAACTTTTCATGTATAGAATTATTCCCCACAGAGATAGTTAAGACCCTAAGAGATGGTCTTTAAGTAAAACTGAAAAGGCTGCAATTCTTATGTTGTTGATTTTGATCTTTTGCTCTCTGCCTTCACAACTAAGTATTTCTTTACATTTATTGGTCTTCACTGCAAGTGTCAAACCTGATCTGGTTTGATCACAAATGGTGTTTTCTTACAGTGTTTTTAAAAATGGGTTTTCCTGAACCTTGGGTAAATTCTGTATACTCAGAGTCAGATTTGTAGCAGTTATCACATTCAGGGATCCACCTTTTGCAATTCAAACTGCATATTCCAGATTATGAGATTAAACCACAGGCATCTTTGAGAAAGGAGTGATCATTTTATCTATAATGTTCATAAATTAACTTGAAATCTAAAATTTTGAATGAAATTGATACACCAAGAATCAAAACCAGAACTTTCAATGGGAATACATTTATGAATTATAACAGCATCATCACCATCATTATAATTATTATCATATGTATTTAATGGGTCTTTACTTATTCCAATAATTAGCAAGATATAACTATAACAGCAAGGTAATTCTCATAGTTGTTTTAGATTGTAGGGAAGTATCATTGCTATTTTTGTTTCACAGATGCTTCAGTACAAGCATGCAAAATTGTTTAAGTAACTTGAACTTCTTTCTGAAGGATTCAATGAGTAATGTTGGTTATGTACTTAAATTTGATAAAGAAAATACAAATGTAATTTAAGACTTTTTACAAATAGTATGAAAGATTTTGACCTAACTTTTTTTTATTTTAAACAGAATAGAACAAAACAAAACCAAAACAAAACAGAACAAAACAAAGCAAAAGAAAACAGCATAGAGTCAAACATAAGATAGCATTTCAAAACAGAACACTGCAAGCTATACAGGTTTTCAAAACATAAGAACAGGAGATTAACAATGGTTACCCTAGTGTCTCTTGCTTTCTTCAAAATGGTTGTTCATACATTTACAGACAATAAACTCAAACAAAACAAAGTAGTATAAAACCAGATAAAACAAAAGAGCATTACAGGCCTTCAAGTCGTTCAACAAGAAACCAGCAATGGCTACCATAGTGTCCCATTTTTCAAAAAAGCTGTTCCTATCTTCTCACATATTGCAATCAAATAGTAGGAAAGGGGCTTAAACCAATCAAATCAAAGAATAAAAGCACCATTGGACTTCAGAACCTTTTCTCCACATTTATTGGGAATTTTGTATCTTATTGAGTCTTTCAGTTTCTTACACTAGGGAGACAATGTGGTGTTTACACATGTGTGTTTGGTTTATTTCACTTATGAGTATGTTGACCTAACTTTTTAAACCATTTGATAAAAATTATTTCACAGATGAAAACACCATATTGTGTTGTTTTAAAATTTTAATTATTTCTTAAAGATATTAAGGCAGATCTATTGACCCTTGTGAACGAAGAAATTCAATAATATGACTCTGTTTGGAAATGCATTGTTGGCATAGAATTTCTACCTTAATGTAGAAATCTTTGGAATCCTCCAAAAATCACATGAACAAAACAGTTTTCTGCTGTCAAGTTGAGTTTACACCAAATGTAGATGTTTGTTTCACTACTTGACCATATTTCCCCTTATAGTGTTAGTTTCAGTCTACAATTTGAAACGCTATTTGCTGTCATTTGCATCCTTGCCAAACGTATGTGAGAACCCTAATTCCTCAGTAATATAGGTATGATTATGTCTAATTAATATAGTGATGTATAATATCACAAGTCTGACTTTTGAATTTATGAGTTTCTGAAAACTCATTTTCAAACAAATTAAGCAAAAATAATGAATTTTTAAAATATTAGTTATTTCATATATTTAGGAATTTCATCAGTTGTATTACAAATATTTTTATTTATAAGTACAATATAATAATTGATTCTAAAATTGTAAGAATAATTCAATGTAAAGTCAATAATTAAAAAATAGCCAAAATGACTATTAACAGAACACAATGCCTGTGTATGCTTAAAATCAAAATATTTTAACAAAAATATATTTTCAGTTGTTGGGGATTTAGCTCAGCAATTTAAGCTCTTTCTTGGTAAGTGTGAGGTCAAAAGGTTGATCCCTGGTAACCCTCCAAAAAAATGGATTTGGAAAAATGTATATGCTATAAAAATAATATGACAAAAAATAATGTAGATGGCTTTGTATTATTTTAATATTTTTATTATTAGATTATTTATAATCTTTGAAAAAGTATTTTGAGTACTTTCTTGGTTACTTTTCTTTCATTGCTGGGACAAAATACCCAACCCTCAAAATTAAGGAAGGAAAGATTTATTTTCTCACAGTTTGTGGAGGTTTCAGTCCATAATCAACTGACTCCAAGGCAGGGTGGTATGGCACAGGAGCAACACTTGAAGGCAGCAGAAGACAGCACAGCAATGAGAGCAAAAGAAGGAACAAGCCTCTATTTCTCTCTGATAATGTAAGCAGTGTATACGAGGCCCCAGGACTGGTGTAGCAATCACAAAATTTCCGTAACCTTCTCTTGCACAGGTTCACAATGTTTCCACACTCTCAGTGAGGACCCTGGCACCCTGCTGAGTCACTTAAACTTCTAAATTTCTCAAGTTGACCAAGTGTATCAACCATAACAAGGACTAAATTCTAAATCCTTACTCAGCAGTATAATCTGATAATTGTATTTAGATTTTCATTATTCTATTTCACTTAGACAATAAATCCTTGAAGAAAAAGTCTGGTTCAAAGATATTTCACCATTTTAGAGGATGTTTCCAAAGCAGATTATCAACTGACCACTATGAAATTTATTTTATTTTATTTTATTTATTTATTTATTTTGCAGCACCAGGGATCGAACTCACAACCTTGCACTTGCCAGGCAGGTGCTTAGGCTGCTGAGCTAAATCCCCAGCCCTTGTCTTTTTGAGACAGAGTCTTGCTATGCTGTTCAGGCTGGCCTTGAGCTGGCTGGTCTTGAACTCATAACAATCCTCCTGTCTCAGCCTCCCAAGTGCTGAGATTACAGGCATGTGCCACCAGGCCCAGAGGCCATTATGAAATTTAAGGGAGAGAAAGAAAATCTAGATTGTGTCAGCATCTTCCATTTAAAAATCTGAAGCAAATCTCTATACAAAAATAAAATACCCAGATGCTTTGCTTTTCCTGGTTAAATTTCAGTGCAACTCAATCTTTTATTTGTAAGAATAATTTTTCAATATTGAGGGTCTCTACCCAGGTTCATTACTTGTAAATGCCATGGAAAATCTGATAGGTTAGGGACATTTCCATCAGCAGTGCCCTGTAATGGCTAATGCAGTAAAAAGAAACCCATCTACTTACCAAGCAGCCTCAGTGGAAGGAGAATATCCACTAATATTGCAAGTGTTTATTAGAGTGAACACAAGACTAAAAAATCTGTGGATAGGAAATAAATGGGGCTCCTTAAAACTTAACTATTAATATTTTATGTTTATCATAATAATTAAATGAATAGTATCTCAAATCAATTCTTAACCAGTTTACAAATTATTAACCAGTATTCTTTCTCTTTAGCAATTTCTAAAAATAATATACCATCATAGGCAAAGTGAATAAAATTGCACTTAGGCAATTTTGGGATTCACCAGTGACCTTTCTCTGTGATAGTCTCTTAGAATAGGATAACACACACACATACACACACACACACACACACACACACGCATGCACGCACTCACGCACACACAAAGCTAGGCGAAAAGAGGGCAAGACTGTAATTAGTGGTGATCTACTTATTATTACCTGTCATTTACACTGACTGGGAAGTGTTCCACCAGGAAGATGGAACCTAAGTGAAAATAATAATATGTTATATTATAAATCCTAGTTCCAGGTATAAATGTCAATCATTAATAGAATCACTATTGTTTGTTGTCAGCAAATTAGTCAAGTTATAGAAATTCACATATGCATGATTAAGCATAAACCAGACAGCTTTTCCAAAAATGCAACCTAGCAAAAAGAGGCCTGGTCAATATATATAATGTTGTAAACATTGAAAAAAAAAGTTATTACACTAACAGACACATTACCATTAGTTCCCCTCAAAATACTGTCTCTCATGTTGAACTCACAAATCTTATGTTTTTTTTATTAGTACATGTTTGCAAAACATGATGTTTACATTCTTTGTGTGGAGTTGATACATGTACATAACACATCTTAATTCCTTTTTTCATCCCATCTTGTTCCCCTCCCTCCCATTTCACTTCTTCTCGTGACCCCCTTCCTGTCTGAGAAAGATCTATCTCCCTACTTTTTATTTATATCTTTATTTTTGTTTTTACTCTAATTTGGGTTTCTCATATAAGAGAAACCATAAAACATTTAATCTTATGTATCTGATTTATTTCACTTATCATTACATTCTCAAGGTACATCCATTTTTCTCCAAATGACTCAATTTCTCTTTCTTTATAGTATGATAGAAGAAAAAACACGTGAAATGGTGCTGTGAAAGAGCCAGGCTAGTGAGACAGTGCTGTGTCCTCAGCCCCCTTATTCACGGCCTCTGGCATCCTCAGGCTTCAGGCTGTTCCTCAAGTCAAAATGAAACGTAAATATTTTGAGTGGATTCAGACGACTGAAGCAGCCCTGATGATGTAACTAAAGATACTCACAAAAGAAGACTTTTAAAACTGCTTTCAAAAACGGAGAAAATGATGGCATAAACATTTTCAAACTAAGGGGGAATATTTTGAAGTACATTAATGTTAATGTAGTTCATCCTGCAATAGAGTGTATTTAATTTAAACATTCACCATATGAATGCAGTGTATGAAATTACAGCAAAAGCTTAGAGATCACTCACCAAATTTCTACTAATAATTAAGGCATTATTTTAAATTTGAAATTTCTCCACTGACATGAATTTCTATATTCCTTATATACGACACTGTACAATGTATTCAATTAGATTTCTCAAAAACACTAATCTCTTTGTTGTTTTATTTTATCACATGACTCACAATAATAAAGATTTGTGTTATAGTTTCATAACTTTTTTTGTTGTTGTTTTGGACAACATTTCAGTTTGTAGTTCAGGTTGACCTTGAATGTACTTTGTAGCCCTGGCTGGCTTCAAACTTGCAATGTCCTGCACCAATCTTCTGAGTACTGGGATTACAGGTGTGTGCCATCAATCCTAGCTATAGTTTGATATCTAAAATAAATTATATTTCTCAATTTTATATAATCTTGGATATTTACTGTATTTCTCAGGAATGAAAAACAAGTAGAGGTGAAATGGGATCAGTCAAAATATTGTTTGAATAAAATCAATTGATAAATCAACTATTACACAATGTCATTAATTTTAAAATTGCTTCATTGCTTAGAGTAAGTCATGATTTCTTATTGATGGTAAGATTTTGACAAATTCTTTGATGAAATTTTGTGGTATTCCCAATGGTATTATCTATATATTTTTTATGTAATTTTGATCTTGCTAGAATATATACAGTAATTGTGAATAGTGGATTGCTATTTATGCAAACCAACAGGGTAGTTAACCCATTTTTTTGATCCTGAGCTATAGGTAAAAATCACGGTGAATAAAAAGCCTTTGAACATTAGTCATTTATCTGTATGTATCATTATAAATGCAGAAGTATGTTATGTATAATATATAAATAGCACATTAATATTTCATTAGCAGAAAACTGAAAGAATGAGCGACAGGATGTTTATGCAGCAACATTGGTGAGTTATGGACCAGTACTAGGATCTAAACACTAGGATGCTGTACTAATAAAAACACATAAAGCAACAGATGGAAAATCTCATAAATTTTAGTATCATAAAGATACATTATGATTGCTGTGTTACCAAGCTAAGTAGAAAAGAAAAAGAATTGTATATACAGATGGTGATACTACAATTAATAATATCATAATAATAATCATGATACCATTATTGTAAAATTTGTTTCAGAGTGCAATATCTCATAATTATTATGTATATTTTATAATATTTAATTTTTAGTATTACCCTGTAGGATCAGTTATATTTTAACTTACATATTATGAATGCATAATATGCACTTTATAGTAATTAAGCAAATGTCTTAATCTGCATTGAAATTTCCATCAGTTTGACTCCACATCATACGTTCCTCACCATTTCTCACTATGTAAAATATAATCTAAAAAGCATAGGCGTAATAATGTTTCTTTTATTCACCATTACAAAAGAAACATTTATTGCAAGCAAAATCTGAAGATAATCTGCAGAATAATTTTCTTATGTGGAAACGCCATTATTTTGTTCTACTCAGGCATTCAACTGTGCATGGCCTCCCCATATTTTGGAAGGAAAGCTATCTTATTCAAAATCCACTGAAATAAGGGTTAATCCTGCATGAATCACTCTCACATAAATACCCATCATATGGATTGGCAGACTGCTGGAGAAGAGAACAAGAAGCAAGTCTTCCCTGTGAGCAGGCATCATGTGTGGACCACTGTGTGGAGATGCAGATGCCAGCCTTTTCCTGTGAGTTGGCACCATTCACAGACTGTGGGGGAAGAGAAAAAGAAGTCAACCAGAAGGAAGCCCTCCCTGCAAGTCAGCATCATGGGCCCCTGAGGGGAGAATTAGACACTAACCATTTCTGGCGTTTGAACTGGGAGACAAGAAGAGTCAAACCTCCTCCTCCCCAGCCGTAAGTGACTAACTGATCCAGAGAAACACAGGTTGCAATAATAGCTATTGAGGTAAAACACAATTTAATGCTAGTAGTGTTTAGTGTTTCACTGACTTTGCAGGCATAAAGTGGGTGGTTTGATCATCTCTTCAGAGGGCAATAATATGCAGTGTAGCATCTATGGGGGGGATCTCCTTTTGAGTCATTGTCAATTCCCTATTATCTGTTTTGAAGTCCTGTATCATTTTCATTGTTTTGTTGGGTGGTTTTATTCTTTTGTGTCGTTTGATTGTATTATATCCAATGGCATGGGCAGCTATTTCAAAGATAACAAGATAGCTTATTGTAATTCATTTTGGATTTACTATTATCTTGTTTTGAATCCTTTATTGTGTTCATTGTTTTGTTTTTATTGGTTCTATTCTGTTCTGTTTTGTTTGAGTTTTACTATGTCTGAAGGTGTGGGCGGTTATTTTGAAGACGACAAGAGGCATTATGGTAACCATTGTTGATTTCCTGTTAGCTTGTTTTGAAATCCTGCATCACATGGTTTTGTTTTGATTGGCTTTATTCTGTTTTATTTTGCTTGGTTTCATTGTCTTTAAAATAAAAATTACAAAAAAGTACCTATCATGGTTTGATTAAATACTGAGTGCACTAACTCAGTTGAATATAAACAAGTAGTTGTCATCAGAATAGTAGCAACCTTAGATTACTCCTTAAAGCAAGGCAAGACAATAACAAAATTATGTTTCAACTAATATAATACAACTTTCCTGTATGCAACCAAAAAATACTATACCATTCTCCAGAAAAGGGTACACATTCATTGAGTAATATTTATTCTTTCTCATATCTCATAACACCAATGTTTTGATGGAAAGTTAACAACAGTTAAATGATATGATACAAAATTAGTAACTCTTCTGTTACATGGTAAAGAGAAAAGATAGGGCAAGAATCTAAAATATTAGCTTTGTACTCAAACATATTCATAACATAATAAAAGAGAAATATTCCTAAGTTACATTGTTCAATTACATTCTTGTAGTTGGATGCAACTATTTAAAACTACTTTCTACTAGCCCTAACAAAGCACATCAGATGATCCCAGTTCTCTTTCAAGAAAATTATTAGTACAATATACCTAATGATGTGCAATAATTACACCCATTTTAGGGAGTGGTACACATAGAGGGAGTATCTTCATACTTTGTACTTCTCCTTTGCTCCCCGGCATCTCCTTCCCTGCTTTCTCACATCTCCTTCCACAAAGTCTACCTTCTTTCCTACCATCTCTCTTTTATTTTATTTTTATTTAAATTATTTTATTTTAGGCTTCTCATATAAGAGAGACCATATGATATTTAACCTTCCATGTCTTAGCCATTTCATTTAACATTATGGCTTAAAATACATTCATTTTCCTAGAAATGACTCAAATTTTCTTTATGGCTGAGTAGTACCAACTACATTGTGGATATATACTAAATTTTCCTTATCAATTCATCTGTTGATGGGCACATAGGTCACGTCCATAACTTAGCTCTTATGAGTTATGCTGCTATAAACATATGTATGTAACATAACTGTAATTACACTCTTTGGAGGAAACTCAGGAATGATACAGCTGTGTCAAATGGAATTTCTAATTTTAGATTTTTGAAGAATTTCAATACTGCTTCTTTCTTTCTTTCTTTCTTTCTTTCTTTCTTTCTTTCTTTCTTTCTTTCTTTCTTTCATTGTCTTGGTTACTTTTTTCTTGTTGTTGGGACAAAATACCTGACACCCAAAGTGAAGGAAAGACAGGTTTATTTTTTACAGTTTTGGGGCTTTTAGTCCATGCTCAGCTGGCTCCAAGACAGGGTGGCGTGGCTGAGGCGCTGCTGTTCATGGTGGCTGCAAACGGCAAGAGCCAATGGCGACAAAGAGGAAAATACGCCCCAATTCCGATCTTAGGTTGTATGAGGGCTCCACCCCTGGGCAGGTACAGAACTCACACCGCCAACCCCAGCGCTAGACAACGAATCAATCATAAATGTTAGATTCAGCTGCTTCCATGACTACATGAGGCTTGGAGGGGGGCCATCCATATACAAACCCTAACACTTTCTTTTTTTCTTTTTCTTTTTAGTCTTTTTCAGACAGGGTCTTGGTAGGCAGTTCAGGCTCCCCTTGAACTCACTTTGTAGCCCTGGATGGTCTAAAACTCTCAAGGATCCTCCTGCCTCTGCCTCCTGAGTGCTGGAATTACAGGCATGTGCCACCATACCTGGCTCAATACTGTTTTCCATAGTTGTATTAATTTACATTTCCACCAGCAAAGTAGAATTCTCTTTTCCCCACAACCATTTCAGTATTTGTTGTTTTTTGAGTCCTTGGTAAAAGGCATTTTACTAGAGCTAGATGGAATTTCAGAGTTGTTTTGGTTTGCATTTCTGAAATGGCCATGGATACTAAACATTTTTTCCTATACTTATTGGCTATTTGGCCCTTTTCTCCTGAGAAGTGTCCATTCATTTAAATTGTCCATTTTTAATATATCTTTTATTTTGGGAGTTTTATTTGTTTGATTCCTTTATGTATTCTAAATATTAGTCCTCTGTCCAAGAAGGAGCTGGCAATTTTTTCAATATATTACAAGTTGTTTTTTCACTATTGTTTTTTTTCTCTTGTAGTTCAGAAGGCTTTTTCCTTGATGTAATCCCATTTGTTGAATCTTTTTGTTTTTTTCTTCATATGTTGAATCTTGGTACTAAAACTTGTACAATTTGGGTTCTCTACTTGGAGGAATTACTCAAACCTTCATTTTTGTTTTAACTATATTGTTGTTTTTCATTGATTAATTGCAGTGTATGCAAATAGATGCTCTAATTAATCTTCTAAATTCCAGACCATTTTTCCTACCTTAATTGTAGAGTAAAAGTGTAATCTGTCCTTAATATTCATAATTCATCACCAGAGGCAGCATGTAGCCCTCTTCTTCCACTGTTGATTCAGGGCTTCGGGAAACATAGTGTGCTTGGGTGACTGGCTCTCTTGACTTCCATTTCAATGCAGTTACAGTCATGTCTCCTGTTGGAAGAATTTCTATCTTTGAAACTAGCACATGTAGTCCAGGAGAGTATAAGTTCACAAGGATAGGAAGCAAAACATTTTTTCCTAAAGGGCTTCTATGAATAACAGTGAGCTGTGTTACTCTTATTTACACTCATTTATTCCAAGACCCAGGTATCCTGCCTATGGGAGAAACAGGACCATATTTATGCCAAGTCAGAGCACATACATAAAGCCCCCTGCAGAAAGAACCCCATCCCTGTGAGATATTGTAACTCAAATTGTGCTGTGATTATGTCATCAAAAAGCTCCTTCCACCATTCTGTTAAGCCATCTGCTTTGGGATAGTACAACACAGAAAGACAAATGAATTTCATAAACAAGTTTCCATTGGTGGCTACAGTGCTACAGCTATCTGTTTTCAGCTGTAATATGTATCTTGTGCAAATCCATCCTTAAAAAAAGGCCTACATTTTCTTTTTCATAGCCACACAATCCATACAGAACACTTCATGAGGATACAGATACAGACTAAGAGAGTGAGGACAGTGTATCT
This sequence comes from Cuniculus paca, assembly GCA_004365215.1. Lineage (NCBI taxonomy): Eukaryota > Metazoa > Chordata > Mammalia > Rodentia > Cuniculidae > Cuniculus > Cuniculus paca. The sequence continues at coordinate 22,759 of RJWT010010468.1, forward strand.
GAAGTGAGGACTCTAGGCATTAGGGTACTTCTATATGAAACTTGGGCCTTTAGGACCTTTGTAAGCCCTATATCACATGTACCACTTTCATTACAGTGAGGAAAGAAAGAAGAAGGAGAAGCAAAGAGGAGAGAGAGTAATAGACAGAAAAGGAAAGACAGAAAAATATATTATGCAATAATTCAGTAAATTTGAGCCACATTTGATGCATGTATGACAATGTATTGTTATGATGGAGATAAAAAAATCCCTTTCACCTAGCGATATTGTATAAATATATGCCATACAATTATGTACAATACATAATATAATAATAATGAAAATAATAATAATAAACAACAACTGTGTTAACTACCATGTTATAGTTTCAGTGGTATTTTAGAAATGATTCTTTCTACTTGTTAAAATAAAGTAGCAGCATGCCATGTTTCATAATGTGTTAAAAGGTTGTTTTATACTATACAGGTTTGAGTAAATACATTCCATGACAGCAAATAATGACAAATTTCTCAGGGTGTATCCCCTTCAAAAACAACACATGATGATATGTATCTTTGCATAAGTTTTAGAAATACTGATGTGTAATTATTGGATATAGTACCATGGTTTTTGAATGAGTTTCTACCTAATTGATTGTATTAAATAGCTATGCAATCTTGGAAAAATTGATGTTTCTTGATGTTCTGTATGTTAAAAATACATTATTTAACATGCAGGGTTTCACCTAGTTTTATTCAAATTTAGCATAAATATTAATGATTACTATAAATATAATTTCTATTTTACAATATGATCTGAATTACAATGATTGAGGACCCAAACTCATATTGAGAAAAATAGTTTGTCTTCTCTAGATTATAAGTAGGGGAAACTGAAATTTATAGAAATTAAATTAATTGCCAGTACTTACATGGATCTTAGTAGAGTAGCAAGAAAAACTGAACTGTGCATTAAGCTTTAACTGGAATACCATTAAGGAAATACATAAACTAATAATGTGTAAGAATTGAATTCACAAGCCTGCATCTTAACTTCAAAGCTTCAGTAAATGAGCTAAGCTTAATGATGCTAGATGTCCTGTTCACAATAACCTCATTTTATTTGGAAAAACGTGTACATTAACCCTGCTATGAACCAAGAATGTGGCAGAATTTTCTCCTTAGAATTATCTTTCAGTAAAGGAAGACTTACCAGGGCATAACTTATAAATATGTTTGCCTAACTTGATAGTTTGACAAACAGTTCTCTAGAGGGTACTTTTAGTGTGACTTCCTAACCCCCAAAATCAATGCTGCTCCCACTTACTTCGTTTCTAACTAGCGAAATTTCAAGCTGATTCGCAGATCCAAGTTATTTTTTGATAATTAAGAAATGAATATCAGAAACTTTGGTAGTTC
>RJWT010010469.1:0-24166 GCA_004365215.1 Cuniculus paca
CCCAGCCCCAAAAATGCTTTTTGAGTGTCTAATATGTGCTGGAACTTTGTATTCACAAATTAACAAAGTGTAAAAAACTGACAATACATTATCAGCAAAAATAAATGATGCCAGTATTAAAAGGGAATATATGAAGTGGAAAAAGATAATAAACTTAGGTAAGAAGGGGAAATTTTTTAGTATTCAACTGGTTGCTTAGGGTAGAGTTGAGTAATGAAGGAGAAAGCGATGTTAGCCATGTCAGTATCTGGAGCAGAGTCATTGAGGCAAAGAGAACAGCAAAGAAACAACCGTAGGAAAAGAAATTTTTGAGGTTATAATGGAAGTACAAAAAGAAAAAAAATGTTTTGGGATGAGGCCCAGATGAAGTGAAGGAGAAAGTAGGACAGATACATAAAGGAACAGAGCATATAGAACACATTTGTAAGAACTGACTTCTACTTTGAGTGAGATGGGAAACCTTTGTAGGTTCTTATACAATGTAGTAACATGACCTGGTTTACTTGAGAGAAGATTTCTTTGCTTGGGGCAGTGAAAAGAGACTGTAAATAAAGTTAAGGAATGAATAAGGGATGAACTCAGTTATGAGGCTATTTTACTATTTCAGAGTAGAAGTGATTAATAATGACTGCTAGTACCAAGGAATCATTGTGGCGGTGGTGATAAGTGGTAGAATTAGGATGAGCAGACTAAGTCAATGGGATTTCCTGGCTGATGAAGGGTATTTGAAAACGTTTCCAAAGTCAATGACCTGAGCTACTGAAAGAATGGGTATGACGTCACGTGAAATAAAGAATAATAGTCACAGAATATTCTGGTGATTCAAGATGGCGAAGACCTGTGCTTTAGCTTAGAAATGTAGAATTTGAAGTATTTATTATACTAGACAAGAAGTCTGAGCTAGAAAATTAAATTTAGAAATCTTTACTATGTGGATACTATTTCAGAATAACAGAGTGGTTATGATCACCAGTAAAACAAGTGTGGAGAGAAGAGAAGACCAAACCCGAACCCTGGGACATTTCAAAACTACATTGTCGGTTGTTACTTCAAACATATTGTTATAAATGTAAAAACAAATGAACAGAATAGAAGTTAGAACCTTATGAGAAGGTTAACAAATGTATTATTTTCTTACCAATGAGAAATACATCAAAATTGTGTAAAGTCATAATGAATCCAGAAACCATTTATTTATTTGTTAGTGGCTTTTATTTTTTCCAGTTTTTATTTCTTGTTAGTAAATATTTGCATCACATAATCGTTCCATTCCTTATTAAGAGTTGGTACATGTGCATAACTCATCTCAAAACTTTGTTAATTCCCTTTCTGTCTCTTCCAGTTCCTCTTCTTCCATCTCTTGATTTCCTTCTTATTTGGAAAAGATCTGTCTCTCTGCTTTCTATTATGTATCTTCTACTTTGCTTTTTATTTTTATTTTGGGTTTCTCATGTAAGAGAAACCATGCAATATTTACACTTGTGTGTCTGATTTATTTCACTTAAGCTTCTAGTCAGATGGTACATCTATTTTCCTACACATAAATCAAATTTACCTTCTTTATGGCAAAGTAGTACTTGGTTGTGTATAAATACCATATTGTCTTTATTCATTCATCTGTTGATGAAATATGGCCATTTCCAAGATTTAGCTGTTATGAATTGTACTGCTATAAACATGGGTATGCATGTATCATTGTAATATGATGTCTCTAACAGTGATAAGATTTTTTAAAAAATGACAGATACATTGTTTTAGTAAATGCGATCATGGGTCATGATTACCTTACTAAATTTTGGGGTCACTATTGATTTTCTGTAATTAATTCACTTTGAATCAGATAAGAAAACAATCTTAATGAAGTTAAAAGAGATGTTTATGAAAATAAGTTTAGTTCAACAAATAAAAATTATCACCTACCTTGTGCCATTGATTTGATTAGATAGTCAGAGATATTACGTTCAAATGTAAAAGATATTCAGTAACGACAGGTTAGATATTTTTGCCTGTTTTTCTCATTCATTCATTCATTCCTAAATTAGCCTGTGTGATTTAAAACTTTATTAACAGTAGGGTGATAATAGTTAATATGTTTCAACATTGAATAAGTATGTTATTAATAACTACACTCATTCTGTGAATTAACTAGTTTCGTATTATCAAAGATGAAGCTGAACCCCAGAGAATAAAATATATTTGCTTAATGTCACACAGTGAGTCATGAGTGGTGTATCAGTTTGAAGAAGACTATGACTTAACTACAAATTCTTTGAGTTAAACTTTATGCTGTTAGAAGAAATTAAAGATGAATCATGCATACATATCTCACACATAGTCAAAACCCTCAACTATAGTTTTTATACTACCTGTCATAAACTCAATTTCCTTAGATTGTACTGAAAGGTATCTATGTAGCAGATTTAAAAAGGGAAATGTAGAAAGTGCTCAGAGACCTGGAAATTGTGTTGTTATACAGTTACTTTCTTTTATAGCTGATGTTTGATATTTAGAAAATCATCGTTTCCCTAATACAGGCTTTGAAGAAAAGGTAAATGTGAAATAATAATGCATTTGCCTCTTACTAGCTTTATGTTGGAAAAATACTTTTAGATACATATACATTTCTTTGAGAAGATATACATCTTTCCTTATTGTCTTTCTTTCTGCTGGAGAATTCCTCTGTTACCTACTTAACTTCATTTTCACGTATGTTGAATTGCTCTCTTCCCAGAAGGTACCTTTAGACTTCTAAAACTTGGCTGATTTTCTTTCTCATCATTACTTAAATAGTAATCAATGTGTAGTCTTCGTATCTCATTTCCTCCTCTCTTATTCTTTCGTTAGACAAATACTAATTCAGTTTGTATTTTATGCAAGGCATGTTGACTATGTTGATTTTATTTGTACACATCTCTTCATAGTTTCTAGAAACTGTACAGCAGGCATTGTGGCTCTGACACCACTGTGACCAAGCTTTATGTTGGAATCTAGTTGAAATTCAACAAATATTCTTTAGTGAATAGCTACACTTTTTATGTCACAATTACATTTGCTGCATGGTACAATCACTGTACGTATCTGTACTCTGAATGCAAACAATCAAATCATCCTTCTTCTACTATAGAAATATGATTTCAATAAGTAGAAAGTCAGAAAACTTCATACTTTTACCAGTAGAATTTAGTATGGCATTGAAAACAGAAGAAATTTAATAGAATTATTTTTGGTGAATGAATTAGTGAATGAATGATAAGATAACCAACAGTACTGCATGTGTTCCTTTTCAAATTGTTACTTAACCTAGAAGCCAAGAAAGTAGATAGCATGATTCTGTAAACCTGTTCTATTTTTAATATTTATAGAGTATTATAACTGTAGTAATAAAAAAAACCAAGTTTTTCATCTAATCTCATAATCTTTCCAAAAGAATTAGAAACACGTTTTTGATGATTGGGTCTTAAATTGGGGGGTGGTCTAAGTTTTTTGAATTCTTCATCTATTCTAGATATTAGTCCTCTGTGTGAGGAAGAGCTGGTAAAAATTTTTCCCCATTTTGTGGGTTGTTCCTTCATTCTGTTAGTGGTTTCCTTTGCTGTGCAAAAGCTTTTATTTCATGTGATCTCATTTGTTGATTCTTTGTAATATTTCCTGTAAAATCAGTTTTTTCTTAAATTCTTTGCTTACACCTATATCTTCAAGAGTTTTACCTATTCCATTTTCCATCAGATTAAGTGTTTTTGTTTTAATATTTAGATCTTTGATCCAATTGGATTTTAGTTTAGTTCATGGTGAGAGACATGGGTCTAGATTCAATATTTGGCATGTGGAAAACCAGTTTTTGTAGCATCATTTACTGAAGAGGTAATTTTTATTCTTCTATTTCTCTTCCTAGTTTAATTGTAGTAATTAAATAACCAGCACATTTTAAGCACATTTAGTATAAAAAATATGAAAACATCATGGTGATAATTAATATTGACCAGTTTGAAGTTGAATTTTTTTTCTATAATTTCCTGAAAATATGAGACTTTCTGTGATTTCCTAAAATATATGAAAATGTGATTGTAGATAAGGGAAAGAATCTTAATTCTTGACCTGGTTTTCCACAAGTTTTGTGATCTTGAGCAATTTATAGAATATTCATGAGGTTTAATTAATTTCATTATAATATAATAGTAACTGCCTCATAAGATTAAAAAAAGATATTATAGTAATTATTATTATGGTAATGAAAAGTGATCCTTCATGTATTCATTTAATGTGTTATATTTATTAAAAGGCAAAAATACTCCAATAAACTAGGACAAGCTGAGGAATACAAATGAAAGAAACATTTATAAGGAGAGAGTAACTCAAATGCTGGAGTTACAAAACCTGTCATTGGCTACACCCCCTTGGAGTTCATCACTTACTCCCTCCCAGATTCCCACAGTCTTTTTTGTTTGTCTCTGTTCACTTTTTTTCCCCTTAAGTGATGACACAAAGGTTCCAACCTCCAAAGCAATTAGGTAACTGAGGGAACCAGAAGAACTTCCTAGAGAATGTTCCTGTTGACATTAAAATGTTGATGTGCACTGCCTTCTTTCCATTTTACCGCTTTGCGCTTAAATAAGATACATTTCTTTATGAATGAAAAGCAGGAAACCATCCTAACTTCCTGTCATAAAGCTTCCCACTGAGCTACTTGTTGAAAGCTACATTGTTTTTGCTTTTTCTTTTCACTTGGGTTTATTGGGTGGCTGCCAGTGCCTGGCAAACCTACCTGGAAGTGTTTCTGTGGCTTTGGACTGGAAAGCTAAAGCTAACAACTCTGAGATCTTGTTACTTATATCCTATCTGAAATTCCTCGACAGAGCACAAATTAAAGACTTGTTTCTAGTGTACATTTTGCAAATATGTGGCAGGAAATGGTACATAATCAACCAAGCATTTGGCAGAGGCTTTTAGACAATCCTTTCAGTATGAATACCACATCCAAATCGTTGCCTTTCACCATATTTTTCTGCCAAGTCAAACTATACTGCAGTTACTTTCTTACAGGGTTCATTGCCTAGGTCTGTCTATCTAAATTTATAATAATACATCTTTATTGGTTTGTAACCTCATTACACTATCTTAGCCCAAACTACCAATAGAGTAACATTATTTTTGTAACATTTCTTTACTGTGGGCTCTCTTTTCATCTTTTACAAACCCTAATTTAGGCTTTTATTTTTACACCTTGTCTTTCAACATTACTTAAGTAGCTCAAATAGTAGGAATATTTTAAATTACAAGAATTTTAGGTATGCAAATAAGTATAATACTAAAATAAAAAATGCAGATTTAAACATTGTTAGCATTTTTCACATTTATTTCAAATAACAGTTACATATACACATTTCAGGTATAACTGAAACATTTCCTGTAATTTCTATCTGACTCCCTCTTCTGTTTCTCCAGATAAGATAGCATTCTGAAGTCATTATCCTTCCATTTTATGTTTTATAATAATACTAACTCTCCAAATTGTGGCTATGTAAATTATAAGGTTGTACACCAGGATTATATTTCCTTTCTTATTCAATTTTTGGGTGTTCTTGGAGATAATTTTTACACTGAAAATTATTCTCCCTGTCTGAATGTAGACATAATAAGGCCAAATAATTTTATCTGTTTTATTCATAGAAATAGTGTCAGCACTTAGCATATTGCCTATGATGGGGTTGTGACATGCTATCTCAAAATATGGCACTTAGGCATACTGAATAGTTTAATCTGATGGAATTTGAAAAGCAACACTTGCAGGGAGGATGCCTGACCTGCCCTCACCCTTCTCCCTGAAGCAGGTCCTGAGACTCATGTGAAAGATGCCCACTGTATCCCTGAGGAGAGAACCACCCTGAGTCACTTAAAGGAACCCAGGGAAGAAATTGAAAGAACCTGATAAGTTTACTCATATCATTTTCCTATTGATGAGGAAAAGAAAACTTTGGGAAACTGAAACTTAAAACCAAAATGGATAGCCTACACTAAGCAGCTGTCTCATTCCATTTCTGTTATCCTTGCTTGCACAACCTGCCTCAAACACCCTGTGCTTAACCATGCCTCATGCCGCCTCTGTAACTCAACCTGCTCAGTCCTTCCTGAAACCTGTGTGTAAGACAACCCCATTAAGCTGAAAGCTCAGACTTTGGAGTATGCAGCTCCTCTGAGTCCACCAAGGTAATAAAGTTTGGTTCCTTCCACCTCTCCAAGTGCCACTCAGTTTCTTTGTGTCTGGTGAATCTAAAATTGCTATAACACTATCACAGTTCTCTACAACTCTCCAATTTCCTTCAAATCTAGTGTAAAAACATTTGGCTTTAACTGCTTCTTCAGGTTCTCACTGAAGGGTTCCCATGTCACATAAAATTTATATTACCTGGGTAGGGTGGCATACAGCTGTATTCCCAGCTACTTAAGAGATGAGTCAGAGAATGAGCTTAGGAGTTTGAGACTATTGTGCACAACATAGTGAGATCTCTTCTACAAAAAGGAAGGAAAGAAAAATTCATATTGAATAGAAGTGTGTACTTTTCTCTTGTCAATCTGTCTTTTACAACAGAAGCCTCAAACAAATCTAGAAAAGGTGAAAGGAAAAGATACCTTTCTTTTCCTCAAAGAATGCACTAGAAACGTATTTATTGAATGAATGACTAGATGATCCAATGAATGAATGAATAAATAGTTTTTAGTTAACCTTTGGGTAAATTTAAAGTCTTTACTGCAGTTTACAAAGCACTCCAAGAGTTGGCCTAGGTTAGTTACTAAGGTTTTCTGTATCATTTTTCCCTGACACTCTCAGTTGTCATTAGTTCCTGTATTTATGTCCCTTTTTCATTTCAGTTTGTCCAGCAGCTACCTTTCATTCAATCTTATAAGTACATACATCATCAAAGAGGCACTTTTAAATCTCATCAACACTAGCTTTCACTGACACATGTTCCTGCAACATTCTGGTTTTCTCTGAAACTCAACATCTTATTATTTGTTGATACTGTATTTAGAAAGATCATTTGCATAAGGGCAGAGATCCTTTGTCTACTAATTGCTAGCATAGGTATATGGTGATTTTAGATAAAGAATCACTATCTGCGATCCTTAGTGAAAACCAGGTGAATTTAGGATATTACCTATAATCTGCTCTCAACTTTCACATAGAATCATATTACTTGTCTTCATAGTTTTCAAATCAGGCATTTTTCTTTATCTTGTTAGTTTCTGCTAATGCATTCTGGGGAGTTTATGACTGTCATTGAGAACATGGCAAGCTTAAAAACTATTTTAATGACTTAACTAATGAAAATACATTGTCATAATTCAATGCTATGTTCTTGTATGTTTATAGACACATGCACCCACACACACATATGTGCTTATGTGTACAAAAAGTAATCCGTAATACCACAACTCACAAATATCTTTTCTTAATCTTCATTTCAATAACATTCTATATAAAAATACACATACACACAAATATAAAAATGTATGGATAAAAATATAGATAAAAATTAGTATCAGTTGATTGCAACTCCTAGTTGTTTTCTGAACAATTACTTATTTCTAGGTATGCCTATATCTTTTAGCCATACTAAAAATTTTACTGAGTTTTATTAGGATTAAATTAAAGGACACTTTTTAGATGCTTCAAATATTTCCTGCTATATGGGAAGCATTTAATTTGTGCTAGTTGCTGTTTTTTTTTTTTTTTTTTTTGTAGCACCAGAGATTGAACTCATGACCTTGCACTTGCCAGGCAGGCACTTAGGTCACTGAGCTAGATCCCTGGCCCTTGTCTTTTTGAGACAGGGTCTCACTATGCTGTTCAGGCTGGCCTTGAGCTCACTTTGTAGCCCAGGCTGGTCTTGAGCTCACATCGATCCTCCTGTTTCAGCCTCCCAAATGCTGGGATTACAGGCGTGAGCCACTACGCCCAGCTGGTTGCTGCTTTCTACATGACCACATTGACCTAAAGTTGAACTGAACTGTCCGAAGTGAGTTAACTAAAGCCAACTGGTTAAAAGAAAGACTTGTGGTATTTCTTAAAGTAAATTCCAAGCATCTTTGAGACAGATTTTGGAGTAGCTGAAGTTGTCAGAACAACCATCTAGCTAGCAATTCTAAGTGATCCATTACTTTGAATCAAAGTCAGTGAACTGGCCTTCCAAGTAGTTATAGTTTCTTTGGAAAAGTGCTGTGTATTTAAAGAAAGTTAAACTTCATAAACCAATGTGGAGACCTTTCCAGATTTGACATTTATCCAATCCATTGTCTCCCAGACACACTCATACTTAAACATGGAGTCAGATTTCACTCTTCTGTTTGAAAACCTCCATGGTCCCACACTGTTTAGGATAAAAACCAAGTTCTTTGGTTGAAAATGCTCTTCATCAGCTAGCTAAAACATACTTTATTCTTCATTTATAGCATTCCCTTTGTTTGACAGAAATTTGACACATATTTAGTGAGAGTGTCTTCGTTATGTCATGCATTGTATTACATGTTGATTTCAAAAATGGTAAAAATAGTACAGAAAAAAATTTTTAAAGGAGATAGAATTTAGAAATGTAAAAGAGGGAACTTAGCAGTTTAAGTACATTAAGATTTCAAGGGGAAGCTGACACCTGAGCAGAATAGAGAAGGATGAGTGAGAATTGCTTGATTGAAGAAAGCAGGGTAAACACATTCTGGGCAGAAAACTAGCTTATAAATAGGCAGAAAGGAATAAAATAATGCTGTGCATAGATAGGAATTATAGTCTTACTAGCATACTGTAAAATGAGAAGTAGAAAGGGATGGTGACTGAAATTAAAGCAATTATAGGAAAGTGAAGGAGACAGGAAATTTTGTGTATTATTTTGAAAACCTCACATGTATCTTACAAAGGCATGAAACCAAGCATTGAGTGATGCGTTCAGGATACACTACCACTATACCATTTGAGAAATAGAAAAAGCATGAAGATTACACTCATCTTAACTCCTGCTTTTCTCCTCTGAAATAAATCATTGAACTCTCATTGGCAGAGGAATCTGCACAAATAGGCCTTGTTGATTCACCTCCACATTTTACTATTTCATCATACCTTTTAATATAATCATACTTCTTTATGTCTATCTACTTCTTCATCAAATCTTGTGTAAAACTACACAGGCATATCTATCACTTTCAGCCTTAATTTCTTTGTAAAATTTCCTATCCTATATCATGTAAAACATATATATATATATATATATATATATATATATATATATATATACATACATTCATATCTATGTATGTATTAGATTTTTATTAACTTGTATTTAGTTATAGGGACTTCATCATGAACTTTAGATAGGAAAGAAATATATTTCTTTTTTCTTCATGGGCAATAAGATGGAAAACATATATCCATTTTAGATATATTATCCAATAGCAGATAGTAGATTTAGAGTCATGTAGCATAAACCTGGGGTAGAAAAATAATTTATTACAATAGTCAAATATGAAATTGTACAAATGGAAAGGAGGGAAGAAAGTTTAGAATAATTATCAATTTAAATAGTCAAGTTTAATAAATGACTAGACATAAGTGGTCAAGAATAGAAAAGAGTCTAAGATGATTGATTTCTTTTTGGTTGAGGCAATAATGAGGGTGGTAGTGTCACTAACCAATCGAAGAGATACAATAGTGTTTTTTTTGTTTGTGTGTGTGTTTGTTTGTTTGTTCTGAGACAAGGTTGCTCTATGTAGTTCAGGCTGGCCTTGAATTCACTATATAGTCCATGCTGGCCTCAAACTCATGGCAATCTTCCTGCCTCAGTGCTGGGATTACAGATGTGTGCGCTGCTGAGACATAATAGGAAAAGCAAGCACAGTGGTACCTTGGTTCAAGAATTTAATTTGTTTCACAATTCTGGAAAAGATGACCACCTTCATATTTTGTGGGAAATACGGCTGCATTTTTTCATCACCCAATGCAAAGTTTGCAAAGAAAAACAAAATTTTGCCAGATCTTCTGTTTGCAAGTCAAACTGCTCACTAACAAAAGTATTCCTGTCTTAGTTATTTTTCTCTCATTGTTGAGACACGATACCTGATGCCCCAAATTAAGCAAGCAAAGGTTTACTTAGCTCAGTTTGTTGAGGTTTCAGTCCATAATCAGCTGGCTTCAAGCAGGGTGGCATGGCAGTGGAGCAACAGTTCATGGCCAAAAGAAGCAAAAGCAACAAAAACAAGAGAAGAAAGAGCAAGCCTCTTTCCTGCCCTTATGTTGTATGCAGGCTACTCACCGCAGGTTGGGTGTAGCACTTCCACCCGTAATACCGACATTGTACCATGAATCAATCACAAACTCTTGAAGCCCACTCCTGTGACTGCATGAGGTTTTGGTGGGGGGGACATCCAGACATAAACCATAACATTCTGCCCCTGGTGCCCCAAAGACTCATGCACAACCCTTTTTGAAAAAGGCATTTTAGTCCATCTCTTAGAGTTGCCAAAGTCTTAACAGTTTCAGCACTGCTAAAAGGTCTGTCTCAAGTCTCCCCCAAGATACATGGGAAACTCTTAACTGTGAGCCCCTGTACAAGCATAAAGAAAGTTAAACACTTCTAATATTCAATGGCACAAGGTAGACATTTCCATTCCAAAAGTTATAAACAGAGACACAAAGGAATAGGACCATGGCAAGTCCAAAATCCAGCAGGGTAAACATTAAGACCTATAGTTCCATGTGAAACATCCAAAGTGATCTGTCACCAGTTGTGAGCTCCAAAGGGCTCATGTGACTCTGCCCCTACAGCACTTCCAGTGGTTGTAGCTCCCACTGCTTCTCTATGGCTGATTTTGCTCTCTCCTTGCAGGTTTCCTCAGGTGATCCACATTTCTGTCTTTTCTAAACTTCTGGGGTTTCCACTGTACCTTTGGCTTCTCCTTCACAGTTTCACGTACTGCCTTCTCAGAGGCATACTCTCTGGCCTCCTCAGCCTCCTTTGAATTCTGGTTGGAATCCTTTTAAACCTCAGAACTCTTGCATTTTGCATGTACCTAAAGCCAGCACCACATGTATGATGTCAAGGTCTGCTGCCAGCTGGAGCAGTAGCCAGGCTTCCTTCTCTCTTGACTGTAGGGGTCAAATGCCTGGATTGCTGATCACTATGAATCCAATTCTGAGGAACAAATTTGCTATGCTCCTGACATTCTGGAATCTGATGTGGCCACTGCCATTCCAGAGCCTGGCATGGTCACTGCCATTCTGGAACATGAAGTCCTGCAGCTTTCTTCTCAAAGCAGTCTTTTACCTTTCCAGTTTTGAGGCTGCAAATGGTGGGGAATTGCTGCTTCTCACGATGCTCTCAGGTCATCTTTTCTATTCTCCTGTTCCTTCTCAGCAATCAAGATTTCCTCAGATCTATCTTTATAGTTCATGGCTTTACTGGAGCATTTTTTCTCACTGAACCCACAACATTTTAAATCATTCTGCTGGGCTCTTTGCTCTTGATTTGCAACATAAATCTGGCAAAAATCCACCAACAATAGTTACATCACCACCTCAACATTTGCCTTGAAATTTCTTCTGCCATAATAGTTGGCCAACCTTAATCTTAGTCTCAGGCAAAATCTCTGAACATAAGCAAAATGCAAACAAACTTTTTTTTTTTTTTTTTTTTTTTGCGGCACAGGGGATTGAACTCACAACCTTGCGCTTGCTGGGCAGGCGCTTAGACCGCTGAGCTAGATCCCCAGCCCTGTTTTTGAGACAGGGTCTCACTATGCTGTCAGGCTGGCCTTGAGCCCACTTTGTAGCCCAGGCTGGTCTCGAACTCACAATGATCCGCCTGTCTCAGCCTCCTGGGTGCTGGGATTACAGGAGTGAGCCACTATGCCCAGCTCCAAACAAAGTTTTTGTTAAGCAATAATATATATTGTCAGGAGTCCAACAGTGAATGGAGTCCTTCTTCCCAGCAGAAACCTCCCAAGTCTGAACTTTATCGATTTTCTGGTCTTATGAATTCTGACTAGAATCTTTCATACAGAACAGCCTAGGTGTTCCACTGCTATAGTTTTAGGTGACATCTCTGAACCTTTCCAAATTCTTCCCACAAGTCATTCTCAAAGGATCTTGAACCACATGGTCAGGAATAGTCATAGCAATGATCCCATTCTTGGTACCAAATTCTTAGTTACTTTTCTCTTATTGTTGAGAAAAAAATATCCAATGCCCAAAATTAAGGAAAGAAAGGTTTATTTAACTCCTTTTGTAGAGGTTTCAGTCCATAATCAGCTGGCTCCAAGCAGGGTGGTGTGGCAGAGGAGCAGCAGCTCATGTCAGCAGAAGACAGCAAAAGCAACAAGCAAAAAGGAAGGAGTGAGAGAGTGAGTCTCTTTCCCTCCCTTGTATTATTATATGCAGGCTACCTGCCACAGGGCAGGTGTAGCAGTCACACCCATAATCCCAACATTGGACTATGAATCATTCACAAACTCCAGAAAGCTGCCCCCATGACTAAGTGAGGTTTTGGGGGGACAGCTAGACACAAACCATAACAATTCCTGAACAAAGGTACCACTGTGAATGTTTTTAAAAGGCCAAGATGATGATGTGATGAGGGTTGAACATGCTGTATTGAAATATCTTTGTGTTAAACAAATAGAAATATTCAGCATTTGGTAGATTCGTGAGTTGGAAACTTAGGAAAACAGTACAGGTTGAGTTACACTATTCAAAATCAACAGCATGTAGGTAAGAGTCAAAACCATTAAAGTAGATTCACTAACAAGTTGCTTACCCATTTAAGATAGCTAATATACAAGGTAATTTTCGAAGTTAGAAGTATTCAGGTTAAAATTAGGGTGAAAAAGAAATATAAAGGTGATGTCACTAATACTGTTCCTCACTTTCTCTTCAAGAAAACTAAAAATGTATTTTTTTCTTTCTGACATTTTAATGTTGTGTGCTTTTGTACATGAACACATATAAAGTAGTTAATCTATTCCACAAAATGTATTGAAGGTTTTAGGTTCAACACTGAGTCAGTTCTGGGGAGAGGTGGATGAATGAACAAGAACTGGAGAAAGCTTTTTGTTTAATGGCAAAATTAGTACTGAAGCGCTGTCACAAGGCACTTAGATATTTTATTAAATCAGATTTTTAAAATAAAAATTCTGTAAAACTATCAATCATTAAAAAAATCTTAGTGTGAAGAAGTCTTGATATATCAAGGACCACAAGATTTTTATAACTAGGTGTTTGAAGTAAGCTAATAGAAGTGTTAACAATAATCAGTTTGCTTGTGAGGGATGGAGTCAGACACTGATGGCCTTTGAATCTTGTTTCCTTTAGGAGCTCTGCTAAAATCTATCTTAGTTGTGAAACTATTAGGTAACCTGGCATCCCACATAGTGAATTCTCTGCCCAGAGTATTTCTGTCAGCCTCAAGAGATATTCTTCCTCCTTTCTTGTGCATAAATCTGTATTCTGTTATTGCATTTTAATCCTATTTTTACTTTTGTTCTTTTTCATTTGTTACAGGTATTTTAAGGTAAAGGGAGCAACTTAATTTATTTGTCTTTAATTCTTTAGTCGGCAAATAGGCACATGAAATGAGAGTATTGTGGAAAAGATGGTAGGAGTCATATTCCGGTTTTTAGTGTAAATACTAGAAATAGCTATTAAATATAGAACAGAGAATGTGGTGATATACAAGAACACTCTTTGGAATAAAAACCATAAGCCAAGACAAAAAGAAAAAAAAGAAAAATAATGAAGTAGAGGTAAGTCTCATCCAGTGCCAATATTATTACTTAAAAACTCTTATCATTGGAGGCTTCTGCTTCAATTAAGGAAAATCATTAAGACAAGCAAAGCATTGGTCAAACATTTACCCAGTTAGGTGCTAAATTTTTGCCCTTGTCTATGTTGTGTCATCTTATTCTCTGCCTACCTAATACTCTCTTTTTATATCTCAAACAACACACTAAACTAGGGATCCAGTTAGGAAATTTTGTATGTCTTGAGAATGGGCTGAGTGATTAGTAGACAACCTAGAAATTCTGATCTAACCTGGGAGACAGCATGGAGTAAAAGTAGAACTTCCCCCAAGATCTAAGGATTTTCATGATTAAGTCAGGCTTTGGGTAGATCTGTGTTCCCACTAGAATTCTTTGTCACACAGATAAGATCATCCAATATCAGAATGCTTGGAGAAGTGACCCTCTTCTTCTGTGTATTTATCATTTTTAGTTAATTTTAGAGGAGTGGTGCTGATATTGTGATACATGTACCTGTCAGGTCATCAGTTGGCCATGACCCCAGCTGGCATGCCTTGCAGGTATACTCATCAAAGACATACTCATTCTCCTTACAAGGTGTGCAGGTCCAACAACAGCTGACTTCTCCCTTCCGAATCACCTAAGGAAATTATTTAAAATTTTGATTAATTTTTTTAAATTTAGCAATTCCTTAAATATATTATACTATTTTACAAAACTGAAAGGCCCTTTGTATAAAGTACTTAAAATGATATCAGATAGAGAAAAGTATTAATATTCTGGTAATGAAACAAACTAGGATGAGTTTAAATAATGAGTCCAGTGCCATTAAGCTGGTTGACAGTAGGGCTGAGAATTAAGTTATATGCAAGCCTTAGGATAATTAGCTTTTGATACTTACAATAAGTATGTTTGTGCTCATGTGTACATACATACAAATGAACAAAACTGAATTTTCACCAAGATTGTATGCTTCTTTTACTGAACCTACCTTGGCTTTCTATCACTAGTGAAATAATTGTGGCCAGAAAACATCTTACATATTTCATCTTCAAAAA
This sequence comes from Cuniculus paca, assembly GCA_004365215.1. Lineage (NCBI taxonomy): Eukaryota > Metazoa > Chordata > Mammalia > Rodentia > Cuniculidae > Cuniculus > Cuniculus paca. The sequence goes on from RJWT010010469.1 coordinate 14,835, forward strand.
TCTGTCCAAATTTATGAAAATAATTTAAGAATTTTTTTTGGATAAAAATAATCAGAAAGCAAAATATTTCTAGATAAAATCTCTCTCTCTGTCTTCCTCCCCCTCCTACCCCCAGGGTCTTTGCACTGAGTAGAGATAATTTGGTTTGGTTCAATAATTCAGCAGATTTTTCATATTTGGTAGCTTTGCTTTACTTAGGAAGAAGTTAAAGTCATTGAGAGTACTATGTACCACTTCATTTATTTGACTTAAGACAACAGAAAGTAATCGAAATAATTTAACACATGAAGGAGTCCCAGATGTTATTTTTTAGAAATGGCTATATCACCACCACCTCTGGTGCATGAATAGCCTCTGTGGAATACACACAGAATTCATTCAACATTTTTATCAGTCATTAAAACAGCAGTGATTATACTTTACATTCCTCATCTTAAATGCTGGCTGTGTTAATGCACTTTAATAACAATACTATCTAAATACATCTAACCAAATATAACTGTAAGTGGCATATCTTTATTACATTTTGTGCCATCCCTTATAGTGACTCTTAAAACTACAACACTACATGTCGGAAATGGTGACAAAAGAGCCTGAAACATGTTTTCTCTAAAATTATTTAATAAGTGAGGCAAAATTGGTAATTTGGTTTGCTTAATTTAGCTAAAATATTGTTCAGTATTACAATATATTTAGGCATGCCATATGTTTGGTATCATTAAAACATTTGATTTTATATATTTCATTCATTTTTTAGGACAAAATTCAGGTATCGTTAGCTCATAGAGTGTGTAGATGTAAATGACATGTCAAGTAGTATATGCTGAAGTTCAAGCCTCATGCTCACAAATATTCAGCCTTAATAGAAGATAGACTTTATATTATTATGAAAGATGTATAGGAACAAGTACTGTCCAGGGAATCGAGAGACACCAAGCTCTGGTTTTCCTTACGGTCACTAAGTAGGCAGCTTTGAACAGTACTCAGTCAATGCCTAGTTTCTTCAAGAAGGCTATTCATTGTGTTTTAGTAATACTTTATAGGATTCTCTGAGGATTAAATTAGATATCACAGTAATTTATAAAGTAAAGAACACCCTAAAATGTTCTTTAGTTGTGTTAATAGCAAGCATACTTATACAAAGAACAGAAGAATATAATTTTCAGTGTAGATTAAAGCAAACTTAGTAAAACTATCAATGATAATAGAATTCTGAAATGCAAGTATATGTATTTAGAATATTGAAAAATTATCTTTTTAGACCTTAGCAAGGAATGACAAATAAAAGCAGCTCTATTTATCCCCCTAGAAATATGCTGTCTTCCTAGCATTGATTTTTCTTTGTGAATATCAGTATTTTACTAACATAAATTCATATACTTTTCCAAGAATAATTGCAATACTACAATCTCTTTTGAACCAATTGTGACAACTTAATCTGTCTCCTTCTAATCATTTAAAACAAATTCATTTTACTTGTATTACATGTTATGTTCCATGTCATATTCATTTTTAATAAAAAATGTAGTGGCCATTCTCTTTCACAGCAATTCTGAATCATTTTGAACATGATGTAGTAGTGGTGCTTTCTTTACTAACAATCTGTACAATGCTTGACACTAAACCTTTAAAGGAAACTAAGTTTACAAATCTATGAGCAATGACATGAGATTTTATCATTAATAAAATTATCAGTCACAACTTTAAACACTATTAAGAAAACGAGATCAGATTATGTTTGGAGGTTTAAAAAAAGACTAGACAAACACTTTCACACAATAACCAGAATTTAAAATATTTTTATTTTTATTGATACAGATTTTCTCTACATAATGCTTGCATTCCTTGTGTGGAGGTGATGCATGTGCATGACACATCTTAATTCCTTTTCTCATCCTTTTTCTCTCTTCTCCTTCCTGTTTCCCCCATCTCTTCATTGCTTTCCTTTTCAAGAAAGTTCTATTTCCTTCCTTCCTATTATCTATCTTTTACTTTGCTCTTTATTTACAATTTGGGTTTCTTGTATAAGGAAACAATGTGATAGTTAAGCTTGTCAACAGACAACCAGGACTCCTTTATTTTGTAAGTTGTTTCCAGTAGTTTGAGGTGGAAAAGCATATCTAAAAAAATCTCTGAAATCAGTCACCCAGTAATTTGAAGTTGGTTTAAATTGAGTTGCAGCGAAGCGTTAAGATCTTGTAACCTGAACAACTAGTTCTAAGATAACAATATGCAATACATTAACTAATGGTAATTTCCTATTTTTTTTTAAATTCTATATCATTTGCATTTCTTTTTTGTTTTGCTTTTTAAAATAAAAAAAAGGGACATCTATATCAGCTTTTATACTACATATCATTCTATAGGAAGGTGTGGAGATTATGAACAATTGATACTCGTAGTAGGTCTATAAAAGATTTCACAGGAAGAGTTCAACTGCAAGATTATTGGTTAAAAGGCATATCACTTTTGTCACTTTATAACAGGAGTTAACAGACTTTCTACATAGGGCCTAATAGTAAATATTTAGGCTTTGGGCCATACAATCAGTATTACTACTTGTTATGGTTTGTATATAGATGGCCCCCACAAACCTCATGTAGTCATGGAAGCAGCTGAATCTAATGTTTATGATTGATTCATTGTGTAGCACTGGGATTGGCAGTGTGAGTTCTGTACCCGCCCAGGGGTGGAGCCAACATACATTGTAAGGTCGGAAAGGAGACATATTTTTTTTCTTTTGCGGTTTGCTCTTACTGCTTGCAGCTGCCATGAACGGCTGCCCCTCAGCCATGCCACCCTGCCTTGGAACCACCAAAGTATGGACTGAAACCCCCAACACTGTAAGAAATAAAACCTCTCCTTCCTTCACTTTGGGCATCAGGTATTTTGTCTCAACAAGCAGAGAAAAGTAACCAAGACACTACTCTTCATTTTATTGTTGCTACAATATCATCAAAAATATCATAAAGGATATGTTTTAAAAATGAGCTTGTGTGTATTTCAGTAAAACTTTATTCATTTATTTATTTATTTATTTATTTATTTTTTGTGGCACCAGGGATTGAACTCATGACCTCACGCTTGCTAGGCAGGTGCTTAGGCCACTGAGCTAGACCCTTGGCATAAACCTTTATTTATAAAAACAGGGAGCTGACCATATTTATCCTGTGGGCAGAATTTTCAACTCTTTGTGTATATGATAACAAAACAAAAAATTTTTGTTATTTAACAAATTTATAAGACATTTAGCAGATAATTAACAATTATCTTTTTTGACTTTCCTCCTTCTAAGTCTTTCCTCCTTCTAAGTCTTATGCTTTCCAAGACTTCAGAACCATCCTTTAGGTATCTTACGACCAATAGTAAAATATCTCTGTTGTGATCAAACATCTCAAATGTGTTGTAAACAGAGTTAACGTAAGGTTAATTGAAAAAAGCATAAATAAGGCAGACTGTTTCCTTGCCTGAAATGGTACTGTGTAACTACTTCATGAAAAAATAAATTATTTTGATATGCTATTTCCTCTACTAGGACAATCCAAAAGATAGTTACACACCAATAGCTAACATGATCTCCCCTTTAAAGTTCAGTTTCATCCTCTTCTTCATGGGGCTGTTTATTTCCTGGAAGAATAGATAAGTCATATTTTGTCCAAAAGTTGCTTTTCAGTGTCCTCAAATTGCCAAACTGCTTTTTAACATACTTTTCTATTATTATAGCTATTAACTAATAGCTATTAGCTTTATTATATCCTGCTGCATTTGATAGGTTCTTGTCTCCTGAAGTCCCAGATAAAGGCATAACCCTCAATTCTCATATCTTTCTCTCATTCCTCCTCTTCGTTGGCCTACCTCTTCCACTAACCGCCGTATTACCTGAGAGTATGCTCTCCATTTTGTCTCTCTCAACCTATTTGCTGCTCAATATCTATCTCTTTCTCTTCATTTATACTTTAGAAGGAAATATTCTCCACTCTTCATTGTTGGTCCACATGTTTTATAAAATGTTCATGCTGAGCAGTTTTATGTACTGTAAGATTCAACTTGAGCTGTACTTACTTTCTAAATCTGAATCTTTAACTTTATTTCTTATTGTTCTAAGGTAATCATTCCCAGCAAGCTATCTCAAAATTGCTGTGCTACCAAATAACCTATTACCTTTTCTCTAAAACCATCCTCTTGTTTCATTCCTGAGTATGGCACCTTGAAGTTACTAGCACTTAGAGTTACAATTTAATACCTTACACTTTTTTTTCTTCTTTAATGTGATGTTGAATCAGAGCTAAGACTGACTGGGCATACCTCTATATTGTTTCTCCCAAATACATTCCATAACCTCTTTTTATTCTCATAGTTTCCTCCTTAAATTAGGGCTTTTCTTCCCACTATCACGGTGTACTTTAACTCTTCTCTTCTTCATTTTCCATTTTTTATAATTCTATTCATTAACCTTCACTTGTGTAAAAATTCTGGTCAAAATCATCCTTTGACTCCTGATTAACAAAAGTTAAATTCAATATATGTAATATGACACTGAAAACTCCACAAATCAGGCTTCAATCAATCATTTTAATTTTTCTTTTATAATAAACAATTAGAATAGCCATCTGTAACCCTAGATTCTTCACAATTGAATAAATGATCATTATTGTACCTTTCCTATTGCTGTTCTTTCTATTTAAATGATCTGTCTTTCTCTGAAATCATAATCATTTCTATGATCCAATGTTTGGCATTTTATTCAAAATAAATCTCTCATAAATTTATATAATATACTTTATTTCTTATCACATTTTCATGAAGTTAGTTATTTATGCTCATGACATTCATTTTTCTTCATCTGAACAGTAATGGATATATTACCTATATTTGTAACACTGATATTAATAGTTATGTTAAGAGGCATTCATAGATATTGTTAAATTAGGTAGAATTAATGTGTTTTCCAACTCTAAACTATTCATCCCACCAAAAGCACTGTATTTAACGGCTCGTAAATAGAGAAAGGATGGGGTAAAACAAACATTCTACTTAATTGGTTGAATCTGGTCAGACCAACTACCAAGACTATTGTAGGTTGCATGCTAGGCCTTTGAAGAATTAATGAGGACAAAGTAAAAAAATAATTTCCAATATTAGAAACTTACAATGTAAAAAGTAAAACAAGTGTCAATTTTTATTAATGTTTTTTATTTTGAATCAAATAAAACCAAACGAAACAAAACAGGATAGAATCAACCAAAACAAAATAATGAAAGGAATACAGGACTTCAAAACAAGGTAATAGTAAAACAACAGTGGCTACCGAATGCCTCTTATTATCTTCAAAGTAGCTTCCTATACCATCAGACATAATACAATCAAACAAAACAAAATAGAATAAAATCAATCAAAACAAAACAATGAAAGCACTACAGGGCTTCAAAACAAGATAATAAGAAGTTAATAATGGTTACCATAATATATTTTGTTATCTTTTTAGTTTGGTTTTATTCTGTTTTGTTTTGTTTGATTTTATTATATTCAATGAGATGGACAGTTTTTTCAAAAATTTTTATTAATTTTATTGGTATATATTTATAATACATAATAACTACATTTTGTGGCATTGGTGTATATAAATATATAATTGGTCTATATGTATCATATCTTGATTACTCCTGCTCTAATTAAAAAGGTAGCTAATTATACTTAACATTGCTAAATTTACAACAAAAATTAAAGAAATGAAGACTCCATTTTACCTTTATCTGACCTTTCTCGCATGGTTCACTGCAAACAGATCTGATTATATTATTTTTCTTGGACCACACTTCATCATCATCCATTTTTAATTCTCCATTGTCCCAACTTCCAACGTTGATATAATCAAAATAATCTTTTCTCATTTCCTTGAAATTCATTATTTCATACCTTAGGAACAAGAACATAATAATCATTCAGCTAAGAATATAACTATGAGAATGCAGTAGACTTTATTCCCCCAATGTATCTATAATCATATAAGCAACACTGGAATTTTCCATAACAGCGCATTTAGGATAAGAAAAAAAATCTGGGTCTGGGGATCTAGCTCAGTCTCCTAAGCTCCTGCCTGGCAAGCGCAAGGTTGTAAATTCAATCCCCGGTGCTGCAAAAAAAAAAAAAAAAAAAAATCTGTCAGTTTCATTTTCTCTTCAGAAGTCTTTTCCCTTTTACATTCAAGCTTACACCTGAAATAGAAAATAATCCCATGTGAGAAACTGACTTGACCTGAGCAGGATGAAAGATGGTTTTGAAACAAAGTGTAAAGAAGTTTAAACGAAAGCTTCTGAGAAATGATGGGAAAGGTTTTTTCTACATTCAAGTAACAATATAAAATCTTTCTTTATTAATCAAATGAGAAATTTGGCAAAACTTTGATCTTTTTCTCATGTTAGGGAATTGGGGGGAATTTGAATAGGAACAGATTTTTACTTTTCATAAATTATCCTTTATCAATGGTTAATTTATAAGAGCTATCTCAGAAGTGATGTTTTTAAAAATCTGCAAATAGTTTCTAATGCATCTAGTACATTGTAAAAATAATGGAACAGAGAAATATTTTATGAGTTCTCAGTCTTCGTTATCTATTACTCTTAGTTTTGAGTGTGTACAGAGGATAAGCAATGCACTTATTTAAAAGCCTTTTCTTAGATTTTGAGAGAACCATTTCTGAAATAATTGAGGACATTGGATGATCATTACCACCACTTGTCAGTTTTTACAGGTAGGTCAAATTTATGTAATGTCTTCACAGAGAGCTCTATTTTCTTTATATCCCCCAACCCAGTACTTTCAGCACTAACATATAGGGTCATAAATACTTCCTTCAACTTTTCATGCCCATTATGTGTCACTCTCTGGAAATATGTATGGAAGGAGAATTTTTTAGCTTTTTGGTTCCAGTGATCAGGTTACCATACTCAACACAGTATATTGTCTATGCAGAAATTGAAAAAGCAAACCTGGTGCCAGTCTATTGAAACTACATTATAGCATTCTGTTTTTTTTCACAATCACTATGTTTTTTTAACTTTAGTGTCTTTTTCAGAATATCAATTCATTCTTATATTTTGTTGGCTGAATGGTAGCTTAAGAATTATCCTGCATTTTTTTTACTTGAAGTCATTAAAATTTTTGGATAACAGTCTAAATTCCATTTCTGAATCAAAATTTATAGTATACTTTCCTTACATGCTGCCATAGTGATCAGATGGGTACTGTGCATGCAGACAGTTGCACAGAGCATAGAAGTAAAAAGAACTCACATATTATGTCAGTGACTGCTCCAAATATTTAGGATTCTAAGTTTGAAAGGTGACTTGCTCACAGAAAGTGAACATTCTAGTGTAGGAGAAAAAAAGAAAGACATGCTGATTTCAGAAGGTCTTTTTCTTTGCTGGTCATGATTTGAAGAGGTATCAAGATCTCACTACTCTGAAAAAATGAGCTATCAGCTCCATTTCTACCAATTCTTAACTGAGGCAGAGTATAGTCTGAGCTGTTAATTTTACAGATAATGGAACTGAAGCTCACTGAGGTTAGTTACAGAAAATGCAAGAGTGAGAGCCAGGTCTTATCTAGGCATTTAGAAGTCAAGTCTATTCTTTTTTCTCCATTTAATTATTTAAACTCTGTTCAGGACAGTCTAGAGATCAATTCTCTGTTGCTTATTGTTAAAATTTAAATAACTTTACATTATAAAGTTCTTATCTCTATACTGATGGCTCTAAAATTTATGTATCACAAATGATAAAAAATTGCTGGGTGTGGTGGTGCACACCTGTGTAATCCCAAGGCTAAAGCAGAAGGATCACCATGAATTTGAGGTCAACCTGGGCTACATAAGTGAGTTCAAGGCCAGCTTGAACTACATAGTGAGACACGGTCTCAAAAGAAACAAAACAAAATGGTAAAAAGTGAAAGCATGCAGTTTTTTAAAAAAGGACATGAAAACTATAAAATTGAAATGTTATATTTAACAAGGAAATGATTTCAAGAAAAGTTAAATCTTAGTTTTGACTTAACCCATCAAACTATTAAACAGAAAAAATAAATTTTCCCTGTGGAATTAGCCTTTTTTCCTTGGTAATTATTTCTTACCTAGAAGACAAACATAAAGAGAGAGTATAAATAATAGCTCTGGTTATGAAGGTTTATGATTGCATTTTAGAAACTTCAATAGCAGTGTTCCAAAAAAGACACGGAAGAAAAATTTACTTCCGAAAGTTCGCCCATTTTCTTGTAAATTATATTTTTAAAAAACTTTTTACAGATGCTATATAGATTTTATTTTGCATATATTTATTTTTCTATAAAAGATGTTTAAAATTATCTTCTTTTAAATTTTAGTTAAGAATTAAAACTGACTTTTTGCAATGTTTATTATTTAATTTAGAAGGTTGTGTTTTATTTTCCAATAAAAAACAGTAAGTAATTTAGTGTCCTGTTTGTTGTTGATGAATTTGGTAAAGATCCCAGTCACCCAGAATCCATACCATAAACAAAGATTAGAGTGTGCTCCAGTCACAGAACATGAGAGTATGAATTAGCCCAGTTTCTTTTTCCTCTTCTCTACACTTCCACCATTTGGTGTTTACATCTCTCTGTTCCTGAATCTTCCTCCTCATCACAGTGTCCTTGCATATGATCTCTCTCTTCTTTAATATCTTTTTCTCTCTGTATCCCCATGTGTATCTCTTCCTTAATTGCTCCATATTTTAGAGCTAAAATAATCTGAATAATTTAAAAATGAATTTTATATGTCATCAAAAAATTAAATATATTGCAGCGACAAGAACTTCTAATAAAGCATTTAATAGAAACTAGAGAAAAACAAGGTTCTGTTGAACAGAAATAGTATATTTCATAATGGTAAGAATTCTGAAAACTTGAGTGGGTATCCAAAGATAGTGAGGAAGGTGCTCTTTCCTTAGAGCTGATGAAAGGATGTCAGGGGAATTGAATAAGAATTGTGGAAGAGGACTGTGGAGAGAATTTTGCTCCCAGGATTATCTCAGTTTATAATTTTAATCTAAGGTCCTTTTTAAAAATTTTAATACGTAATTCTTAAATATGACAGGGGGCTTACCCTGGTTCATAAAACAAAGCAAGTGCAATGATCTGTGTCTTTGGAGTTAGATAACTATAGATTGAAGAGACCACAGAGTTAGACCAAAAATATAAATAATAATTAACATGGAATACTTTTCCATTGTATAGATTGAACCATTTCAAATGTAATATAAATAAAATTATTTTTATAAAATCTAAGATCAATTCTTATTTAATGGCTTTTTAAACCTGAG
>RJWT010010470.1:0-24157 GCA_004365215.1 Cuniculus paca
CCATGGAGATGGCTCAGTCTCCATCCCCAGAGAGGACTCCTCTTGGTAGAGAAAGAACAGGAGAATAAATACTTGAGTATGGAGCATTAAAGACTGTAGGCAGTGTTTTGGAGAGGAAGGCATTATCATGATTCTCAGATACTTTCTTTGCTGGTAAGATATTTACCAGCCAATCTAGGTTGATTTCTTTATTGTTCCAGTTTCAGTAGAAGTAAGACAATCTCATTCTGTTAAGAGTTCCAACCAAAGTCCCACGATGTGTCTCCCTGCCTCTGATTGATTATATGTCCATCCCTGATCCAATATGTGAAGCTTGGAAGATGTAATACCTTACAGATTTTTATTGCTCTTCCTGGAGCTGAAGATGAAGTGTCATGAAGACTCAAAATTTGTGAACTACAAACAGGAGATGTGTGAAGTCCAAGAAGAAAATTGAGATACTGTAAGTATGAGAATAAAGGATTGTAAAAATAGGTGTTTACTCGAGAGACCTTAGGGAAATCACATCCTGTACATGTCAACTCAAGGCCAGAAACATTATTATTTCACTAAGAAAAATAATCCAAACTGTATGGATATTTCTTAGCATCCCCGGGAGGTGTATTTCACCAATTCACCCGTAAGTCCCTTAGTACTAGGTGCCATTGGATGCCCTAGGCCCCACATTTCCCACTGTAGTCATGGATACAGTGTTCCTGATGAGTCTGAGCTGTGTACTTATCTGCTGGAGTGCCTTCTGGGCTAATTATGTAAGAAGGCCCCCATAGGGGGTCAACAACCACCCATGTGTTGTGGAAATAGCTGTCATCATTAATTTCTGGGCCAACTCTCCTAGACTTGTCTGCAGCTTCTCTTCTCTCACAAGGCTCAGACACTGTCCATGGAGTCACAGGGCAATAGACACCATGCTGTGATCACTCACCCCATTCCTGTGGTTAGACAGACTTGCCAGACAGCCCAGGTAGATCTGTGTCTCAGGGTCTTAGGCTGCAACTGGGATGATCGCCCCTTAAAAATCACAAAACTGGGCCAACCACACTTACACTATCACTAAAAGTTGTGAGAATCTACTGGGTATGTTTCTATGGCAGAATTAAGTTTCAGTGCTGCACAGGTGAAAAGATTAGTTATTTGGACTTCAGCAAGGTATTTTAAGTTTTCAGGAAAGGATAGATCTCCTTCTCCTTTGGTTTGTCTAGTGTTTACCTTGAACACATATTAAAATCTCTCAGGTGATTTTAACACAAAAAAGGAGAGGTAATGAAAAAAATAGATAAACTAGACTTCATCAAAATTATAAACTTTTGTACATTAAAGGGCCTATTAAGAGAGTGAAAAGATACTCCACGGAATGATAGAAAAATATTTTCAAATGATATACTGTATCTGATAACAGATTCACATCCTGAATATATAATGAAATTCTTCAACTCAACAACCACCTGAAAAAATCCAGTGTTTTTTGAGACAGGGCCTCTATGTAGTCCAAGCTGACCTTGAACTCACTATGTAGCCCAGGCTGGATTAAACTCACAGCAATACTCTGTCCTCACCCTCCCTACTGCTAGGATCACAGGTGTGCGCCACTGTACCTGGCTAAAAATCCAATTCTGAAAGTGAGCAAATACATGAATAGACACTTTTCTAAAAAATACATGCAATTACTAATAAGTAAGCACATACAAGATACTCAACATCTTTACCTATAAAGGAAATGCAAGTCAAAACCACAGCCATTCAGATGGCTATTATTTTTTAAAAGGGGAAGCACTTGCCTTTTTGACCTCTGACCTCTGCTTCTGGTCCCTCCCACTCTGCCCACTCTTCTGGTTCCTAAAACAATGGACTATCTGGTCACCAGCTAAAGCCACAGCCCTTTCTCCCCACTTCTGTTCAGAAATGGTATACCCGATTCTCCAGGCATCTGAGAGACTCTAAGCTCCTGTGAGAGACAAATGTGAAAGAATGGACACAGTGCAAATCAACTTAAATAAACTTGTTTTAATCATTAGCAGGGTGAGAGCAAGCAGTGTGAGTGGACCATCCCATTTGTAGAGGTAAGTGGAGAATATATTCACAAGTACTTTGAAAAAAATAAAGTTTCTCCTCTTCATGGCAGAGTCCTTGATAACTTTCTCCTGACAGCATCTCATGCTCCCTAGAGAACTTTGAGTCCTGCCTCCCTTGATCGTTGTGTACCAGGTACCCACTCTAGCAGACCCTCTGTGCCAGGTATGTGCTGGGAATAGGAGATGGTCCCGGCTTTCCAGGAATGATCAACTGATGGATCAAGGCGGGGACATTTGCACCAAAAAGAAAAGTAGCAGGATGTGTATTTTAGTAACTGAACTATGCATACTCAGGACACCAAAAATAAAACTGCTTTATTATGCACTTACCTGATGTCTTGGCTTCTGTCCCTATCCTGCAAGCCAAGGTTGGGAACAGTGTAAAATTCAAGAGGGCACCAAAAGGTTTCATAGTTGAGATGCATAACACTTTAATGCAATAATTTAAAAAATCAGAATTAGTGTCATGAAGTCCCTGATGAACAAAATATTAATATTTCAGATAAAATCAGGGTCAGAGCCTGCTTGCATGAGTTGGCTCCTGCCTCGTGCTCACCCCAACCTTGGTGCCAATGAAACTTTATTTGTGTATGACTCATGGGCTGTAATTTGTGGATTTGATTTTTTAAAATATTATGCTAAAGTGCAATTTATTCTGATCACTGAGGTTCTCAGAGGTGAGTGCTGCAACTGACTCAAGCTTGTCCTGGTCCTGCTCTAAATTATCCTTGAAAACAGAGTTTCCAGGTAGAAGACAGGGTGTATGACTAACTTCAAACTTCAGATGATGTGTACCCCATGGCTGTACACAAGGATGATTTGATTGTCTGACATTCAAATGTAATTAGGTGTCATGTTTTCGGAGTATTACTTTTGAGGTACTAGGAATTGAATCCAGGGCCTTCATAGTAAGCTAGGTTTCCAACATTTTTTATTTTTTATTTTGAGACAGGGTTTTACTAAGTCACTAGGTTGGTCAGGCTGGGCTTAAACTTGCAATCCTCCTGCATCAGCCTCTCAAAGTGCTGGGGTTATAGGCATGTTCCTCCACATCCAGCTCAGTTTTTGTTTTTGTTTTTTTCTGAATCTGTCAGGCTGTCATGAAAAGCATCATATCCCCCCACTCCCACACATGAGATACAACTGTACTTATTTCTACAGCAACATACCTCATCCACTTGCACATACAGTTTTACCATTATAAAAGCAACACTCCTAGACACAAACAACACTGCCTTAGGCTATTCCTTTCTTCATTTTCCTTCAGACTCTTGCTTTGGGACTCAGCTACTGGGCCTGATCTCTACTGCCTGGTACTCCCCAACCTCCCTAGGTCAGATTCTGGTACACAGCTCATATTTCCCACAGGCAGGACAGGTCCTACAGGCCCACCTGACAGAAAGTCTTGGGCCTCTCAGTGCCAGAGTCCTATTGCTTTCCCTCTGTCCTTCAGGGCTATTCCATGGTATCCACCTGGAGAGTAGAGTTCTTACCAGTAGGGCTGCCACCTCGGACAGTGAGTGACCCCATGTCACCCACCAGATCCCTCTCCTTCGGTAGTGGACAAACAGCGGGAGCAGAAGGCATGGCTATTAATTCATCAGTGGCAAACCAAGTAGAGAGGGTGTCCCCCAGACCTGAGGAATGTAAAGCAAGTCAAGCAAGTAGAAACCAAGCTTGGAAAAGCAAGTGGAGCCAGAAAGGAGAGGAGAGGACTGATGATGACATTCAGAAGGTTTCTGAGAGCTCAGGACGATTGTCCAAGGAAGAGTAGGGTTGTGATGGCTCAAGCAAAATTCCCGCTGACCACAGAGAACTGAGATGCAGAGAGGAAGGCAAGACTTAACAGCTGAGGAAACGAGAAGCAATGAAGGAGAGGGATCTGGTGGGTGACGTGGGGTCACTCACTGTCCGAGGCAGCAGGTGTTTCACAGCTGGGCTGTGGATGCACCATACCACCCGCTTCACCCTGTGGTGAGCCATCCAGCAAAACGTTCCCTCACACTCTGTCCAGTGTTTTCCAAGGGTGGGCTTGCATCAGAATTCCTGAGAGCCTCGTTAGACAGTTCCAGTTCCCAGCCATCACCCCATATCACTCTTTTAGATTTTCTGCCATGAGCCTGAAATTCTGCATGTCTTAGGTAGGTCTCATGCAACCTAAACCCAACCTCCAAAAGAAACCACATGTCAGGAGAATGCAGCAAGAAATACTGGCTAAACTCTATTTAACAAGAGGCCCTGCTGCATCCTGGGGCTCTATTCATTTGAATTTAGGACCAGACTCCCCAGACTGGTGATCCTTCTGGAAAACACACTGGTAGGGATTAAAAGGATGACATTAGGTAGACAGAAGCTATGAGCACCACACAGCTTCATTTATACAGAGCTTAAAGGACCTGGACCAAATGGGCATGGGGAATGAAAAAGAGGGATCCTGTACTAGGTCACATCCATCCTGCTTCACCTCCTGTGTCCTCATCCTTCTCAGCTTGTAGAGCTGGACTGGAGACTTCTGCCTTAGATCTCGCTCTCTTCCAGAAGTTCCTCCATGGTGTTGGCCAGGGTGAAGTCCCCCTCACTGCTCTCAGACAGGCTGATGCCCCGGGGCCAGACTGTGTGGCCCTGGTGGGGCCGGGTGTCCAGCTCCCCCAGGCCCTGCGAGGTCAGATGTGAGCTGTCTGGTGAGGCCTGCAGCTTGTGAATAGTCTGGGTGCCATCTGCCTCTGAGAGCTTCTTGGGACACTTCCCCAGAAACCGGAAGCTCTTCTTCCGCAGAACCCAGGCCCTGCAACCTGAGTGTCGGGCGAGCAAGAAGCGGACCCAGGACTTCCACAGCTCGGCCTTTACCTGCCAAGGGAGACAAAGGTGGGTTTATTGTCTTAGAGTCTATTACTCATGTGTCCATTCAAAAAATGTTTATCGAGTAAGTGGTGCCATCTTGGGAAATTTACCTTTTAACTGGTGGAGACGGACAAAGAGAAGCAAACAAAGACACTAAGTGTATCAGACAATGACACTGAGACCACTAAAAACAATGCAGTAAGGAGTGTTACACATTACAGGAAGCCACAGTTTTGGACTAAGATCCTACACTGGGCCCTTACAGACTAGACTGGCAATCAAAATGGAGCCACCATTTAGTCCCTGCTAATGTTCTGTGTCATTGGATCAAAACTCCCTGGCATTCCAGGAAATCAGAAGAGAGAGAGGACAGCCAATTTTTCTCCAAACAGGCCAGTTTCAATGAGGCCTAAAAATGAGGTTCTCTCCCCTTAACCCTTACACAGAAAGGTAACCTGAGTAACCAATCCATTATTATTCTAGCCTTCTGCCTCTTTGTCCCTTGGAAACGCCCAATCTTTTTGTCCTTTCGTTCCTCCTTTCTTTAGCCTGTGTCTATAAAATGAACCCTCTCTACTCAGCACATTAGAATACTCATTCTAGTTTATAGAATGAAATGCTGGTTGATTCTAGAATTGTAAATAAAGCCAATGAAGAGCTTCAAAATAAGTTATTGTGATCTTTGTTCTTTTCACAGGAGATTAAAAACTTAAGATACAGCGTTCAGGAAAGGACTAGGGCAGTTTTTGAGTGACTGACGCCTGCCTGGTAGACACGGCGCCCCTGAGTGAAGACACAGAAACAGAAGCAGTGAGAAAACTGAACTAGCTTCGCTGCCAAGAAGCTGTAGAGGGAGGAGACAGAAATGATTATGTAAACCTGGAGTGGAGGGAAGGGAGGTGACAGAGGCCTGGAAACGCCTAAGTCTTAAAGACAAGGGAAAACACCTATTCCTGCCTCGGCCCCTCCTTTCTTCGCACCTTTTCCCAGTTGCTATATTTGGCTTATACATGACCCTAAGAAGCCCACATGATAAAGGCTTGGCTCCCAGCCTGTGGTGCCGGGAGGTGGTGGAAACTGTAAAAGGTGCGTCCTAGTGGGTGGAAACTAGATGTGGGGAGATAGGAGGGCCTTGCAGAGGATACTGGAGCTGTTTCCTCTCTCTTTGCTATCACGAGATGAGCAGTTTGGTTCCACCACATGCTCCTGACCATGGCATTTTCCCCAGCCACAGGCCCAATGGCAAAGAGGCCCAGCAACCATGGATGGAAAGCTCTGAAACCATGAGCCAGAATAAACTTTTCTTCATTTTAAAGTTGATTATCTCAAATATTTGTTATAATAACAAAAAGCTGAGTAACACCAGAGAGCTAGTTGGACTCATGCCATAATATTAATAAAAATTAAGGTTCCTAGATATTGAACCTTTATTATGTGCTCAGATGCCCAGGGTACCACTATAAGCTGGGGACGGGTATTATTTCTATTTTATAGATGAGGAAACTGAGGCTAAGTAAGGTACAATAACCTAACTCACAGAGCTGCTATGCAGACCTGCCAAAGCTTGAATGCAAAGTTTTGGACCCCAGAGTTCATGCTTGTTTCTTCCCTCACACTTTAATCTTAGCAGGTCTCCCGCAGGGCAAGATTGGAGTTCTGAGTGTCCTTGTATCCATCTGCTTTATCAAGGTTGCCTCCTGTTCTCTCTACTAGATGCTCACAATACAAGTTTGTCTCAGCATGAGCAGAAAGCCCTGGGGACAGAATGCCAGCCATGGCCTCAGAAGAAGCCAGAACGGTCACATGGAAAACATACCTCTCCATTAGCAAAGCCATACTGCAAGGCCACGAGGAATCCCTGCAATGAAAGGAAGACATGGCATGAACTTTAACTTGAGAGAAAATGTATCTGAGAGCTTCCAGCAAAGTTCAAGGAACCTCAAGCAGAAGTGTGCAACTACATTCCAAACAAGATTAATCATGCTGCGTGTGCTAATTTAAACCTCCACGGCACCTCCTCTTACCTTAACATCCACCACTCATATCAGCCTAGCTGTTTGCTTAGGTGCTCATGAATGCATGATGATTAAATTCTAAGACCCCAGGCCTTTCATTCAGTTGTGTAAATAATGGACAGGTTCACTATCTCATTTCCACTTGTCTATGGCGGTCATTGGCTAGTTTATGTTGTCTGACTCACATTCTTTCCTTTTGGAAAATGTCTCTCCTCTATTGCTTGGGCTTCTAAACACAGTTTTCAATTATGTGGTTCCCATGTTTTAGGATGATTATCACTACAATAATTGCCCCCAAATAGACCTGTGACCCAAGCAAGGCCAATCAACATTTTTTTCCACAGGGAAAGGATGGAGGTTACGCTCGCCTCCCTGTGTTGGCCAGCTCTGTAGATCACGTAAGTCCAGAGTTACGGCTGCCATCTCCTCTGCTACATGGAGACAGCCCACCTGAAGGTGCACAACATAGAGGTCGGAAATGGGGAGAGACAGATTTCTGATGACATTGTTCATATCCGACTGTGTCTGGTTCTAAAAATTTCATTTGTGTGACATAAAAAATACTCTTTTGAATATTCCTTTTGAAGAAATAGATTATTTCCCATCAGTAGTTTCCCATCACACTTCGAACAAAATAAACTCTCTTATCCGTGAAAGGTCTTGGGTGACTTGGCTCTGTCTTTGTGTTGTTCGTTTCATCTTATGTTCTGCTTCACCTTGGCCGCTATATTTCTGCCATATGGGCCTTCTGGACTCCTCCAGAATGTTAAGTTCATGTCTTTGGGATCCACTACTATTTAAGTGAATCAGAACAATGAAGTTCTATCACCTCATATATGTCCTATTGCCAAGGATCTGGAAGAGGCTTAGTTGGCTAAAGGTTACTTTTAAGTTGCATTCAAAGTGTCAGTTAGAACTGCAGTCATCTACAGGCTGGACTTGCTTCTAAAGTGGCTCATGTGGCTGGCAAGCTGGTACTAGTTGTTCTGACTATAGGATTATAGATCATAAATGAGTTCAGGATCATTATTTTAAAAAATCAATGCACATCTATGCCATACATCTCAGTTCCAAGGTAAAACATAGTCACAGTCATATAAATAAAGAGGTAGGATTTCCCCCTCACATCATACTAATTGTTAATTAGTGTGCAAACAGCCTTGCAGAATATGCTCTACTATTCTGGACTTCAAAATCAGAAATATTTGTGATCAGCTTCCTTATTTTCTCTTTTAGCTGGATGATGATGGATAAGTAGGGTGTGGTTATTGGCAGGAGACTGGTCTCTCTCTATAGATTTCTTGAGTGCCTTCCTGACATGGGAGCTGGCCTCTCCTTGGGGAGGTGATCCACAACAGGAAGGCATAAGCTGCAATCCATTTCATGACCTATCCTGGGAAGTCACAGTACCCTAATAGGATCACAAATCGACCCCACGCAATGTGGGACAGACCAAACAAGGGCATAGATACCACTGAGAGCCATGCTGGAGGGTACCACAGTTCACATCTTTCCCATTCCCCCTCACACTTGATGCTTTCCAGTACTTTCTTACCTCAAATATCTGTCTAAGTGCTTTCTTAGCTCATGTATCACCACAAAGAAGTCTTTTCAGACCATCCAACTTTTAGTAGCCACTTCAGTAATTATCATGGTAGTCTATCTTGTTCTTTAAAGCACCAAGATTATATTATTTTTTGTCTACTTATCTATCCTTCTTAATCCCACCCACACAATACTAGCACCCTAGTCTTTTTACTAGCAGATCCCCCAGCACCTGAAACAGTGCCTGAAAAGTAATAGGAGCACAGCGAATATTTATTGAGTGAGTGAATGAATGAGTTGAGTTTCTGTCACTTACAATTAAGAGTTGTACAGGGTCAAGCTACTTCTTTTGTTCTCTGCTTAGTTATTTAGAATTGTGGATACAAGCATTCCACTGAAAAAATTATAAGCCATCATGAAATGGTATTTTCATTTATAAAGCATTTATGTTGGGAAGTTTCAACAAAGAGATAATCTCTTGAATTTGGAAATTTTCTCTGAATTCACTGTTAATTTTCAAAGGTCTGGAATCAAAGATACTTTAGCTAATGGTTGTTTCCTATTGTTCCCCGCCAGACTTCTATGCCTCCTGATTTGAAAGACAGCCACCTGTGATAACCTCCATGCCTTGACTTTCCCTAACAGAACTGAGGGTCTGTGGAATTTGGGCTGCATGCCTGATATACTGGAGCTGGATATGTGTGTGGGACTCAAGAACTAGAAGGTTTTCTTTAAGGAAAAATCTCATAAAATCCCAGAACTCAAAAGAAAAGGACACATCTCCAAACAAAGAGTGAAGGTCCTAATATCAGGCTGACTCTTCCTATATTTCTTGAAAATAATGCTGGGGGAAGATTTTTCTTCATTTTTTTTTCTGGGGCCAGGCCAGTGGTCTGCATGCTGGTTATATATCAATCAAATGCTTGAATTGCAGCCACGAGTATGAAATTTCCCTTCTTGTACACGCCTAGATATTTCCATGGCTACAGCTTCTAAATGGGGGCATGGTGGTACCAGTTAATCTTTTTTTTTTTTTTTTTCTGGTAACAGGGATCAAACTCACAACCTCGTGCTTGCCAGGCAAGCATTTATGCCGCTAAGCTAAATCCCCGGCCCCCAGTTAATCACTTTTACACATTAAATCTCATCATAGCTTCCCTGTGTGGTTGCTATGACAGATATTGGCTTATGGGCACATAAGAAGAGCTAGCTTTCAACATGCCAGAATTCTCTCAAACAAGTTAGCTAAAATAGGATTCCATATGACAAAATATCTTTTTACTTCCTCAGGGTCCTGCTTCACTGTTTCAGGAGCATCCTGGAGTCTGCTTCCCATTCCAGATAGAGCAAGCGTGAAGGGAGTAGGTCTCACAGAGCGCATGGCTCTCACTTCATACATCGCCATCACTTGACAGTTTCTCCATGGGTCGGCTCATAGCAAGAGCCTGGTGAAACTCTCTAAGCCTAAAACCTCTGGAAGAGTGAAGAACCCTCTAATGCAGAAAGTGAAGGGAGCTTTTAGGGGTAATGCCTGTTCTTGCTGCTGGGCTCACTAAGCTATGATCCACCAAATGTGCCTCCGCACACCTCTCTCCCCTCTGTGTGGTGGGATCGAGCAAAACAGTGCTAAAGTATTCAGAAGGTTGGAGATTCTGCCCATACATGCAAGTGTACAGTTTCCAGTTTCATCCTGGTACACAACACCCTGAAGAGATACTCTGACTCCTCACATTCTGATGGAGACAACTACGAAGCACCTCTGAGCAGGATTTAAAATTAATCAATTGGTTTTCTGTGTTCACTTGTGAGTCTGTCCTAAGCCTAGGCCCCTTGTCTGGAGATGGGCAGCAGACTCACAGTAAGTGAACCTCTATGAGTCACAGGTCCTAGCTGAGGCCTGTGGTGGCCTGTGATGCTTTGATGCCTCAAAGGACAAGATAAGGCCACAGTCAAGTAAGCCTGGCTCCAACCCCAATGACCTAAATAGAGACTGTAGCTGCAGGCTCCACACTCCTGCAATAAATGTCAATCTAGAGATAAGATAATTCTCCTGATTGGTATAGTTTACTACTTGGAGAAGTCTTTGAATTGACTCCCAAGGTCTTGCTCAGTTTCCTGTATTTCCCACTCTAACCTCTTCCTTTGTTGGAAAACCAAATAAATACAGGCCACTCAGAGAAGTTGCTTGTCTCAGCCCCTGGAGAACCTTGAGCTCTGCAGAGGGTTTTGATCTTCCTGGAGCCCTAAAATCATACCATTTGTATCTCTTATTTAAAACTTTGCTGTCCACTCATTTGGGACATTGCAGGTCTGATCAGTCTCCAATAACATTCCTCAACAGTATGAGGTGGTGAGTTGAATCTCAGCTCGTTGCAGGCCTATGATCCATGTGGCAGAAGGGCTCCAGAGATGACCCCAATGATTTCTCCTTTTTACATAGGTTCAGGCTGTTCCTCACATCAAAAAGTGGACCTTGTTTTTCCTGCCCTTGAATCTGGGATTACTTTGTAACTCATTTTACCAACACAATGTGGTTGAAGTGGCATTCTCGACAAACACAGACTTTTGAGACTACGGCTTATGACAACTGGAAGTTTCCACTTCCTCCCTCTTAGAACATTTGATGTTGAAATACTGTAAGAGTCCAGATGCCATATTGTGCAGTGTCCATGACCCATGGAAAGGCCACAAAGGGAGAACTGAGGCTCCCTGACTTACAGTCTTAGCTGAGCTCCTGACTAACAGGTCTGGTGTGTCTGGCAATGTGAATAAGCCATCATGGATGTTCCTGCCTAAATAAGACTTCAGACATTTGCAGCTCCAGACAAAATTTACACATATCAAAAAGATCACATCTATTCAGCTCAGACATCCCATCACACAGAATCATTAAAAATAATAAAATGACCACTCAGAGGCTGGGACAGGAGGATCACCAGGAATTCAAGGCCAGTCTGAACTACATAGCAAGATCCTGTCTCAAAAAAACAAAACAAAACAATAATAATACTAAGATGATTATTGCTTTCAGTTGTGAAAGTTCGAGATGGCTTATTACACAGCAAGAGATGACAAAAGCATTCTCCCATATCCAAGGAATCTGTTGGGCTAAGGCTAGGTTTTTTCCTAGACATTTGCTCCACATATCTGCACATAAATGACTGGTCCTCAACCATCTTTGAACGTATGGGATCACATCACCAGGGCTTACATTGGTTGGCCAGGAATAAAGGGTCACCAAATACTACTGACATAACAGCTGCAGGACTCTGTTTTGGGTTTTTTCCCCTTCTCATTGGGGATTACCTTTTAAAGAAGATTAAAGCCAAGCAACATAAGAAACTCAAATTGATAAATCTCTGTTTTTGAAATCCTCCAAAAGATTGAAATAAGTTAAACATGTTTTTATATTAAAAAAAAAAAAGAAAGTTACCAGAGAGTCTCCTGTCTCAATTCAAAGCTCAGAAAATTCCACTCCTAAAGGAGGGGAGAAATCATTGTCCAACCATTCAAACCATATCTCATGCTCTGTTTCCTCAGCCTTTGGTGAGCATGTAGTGAACAGCACATATTCTCTGCTCTGTGCACAGATTCTTAGCACCTGACCCTATCTAGTGGCAAAGGCACTAGACAGTGGTCTAAGGAACTAGGTGTCGCCTGTTACAACCCTTAGAGTCTCACCTGAAAGGCATTTTTGCACAGTGGGGATAGGCCTGCAAGAAGGTTGCATGGGACCTGACCTCTGGACAACAATTTTCTTTCTGCTACTTATTAGCAAGTTGAAGGCCTCTGTGCCTCAGTTCTTTTATCTTTCAAGTGGGTGTAATAATTTCTCTTTCACAGGGATACTGTGAAGATCCAATGAGAATGAAAGAGTTTTATGTTACATAATTTCTAGTATATCACTAATTCTGTTGTTGGTATTTTTACTACTTTTTAAAGTTATTTTCTTAGCATTTATTTAAAGGATTATAACATATCTTAATTTGTCACAATTGATTTCACATTAATACTAACTTAATTCTGTTAAAATATAGAAATTTTCTCCAATATATCTGTATTTATTCATTCTTTTATGCTATTATCATCATTAATATTAGATCCTTATATGTTATAAACCTAATTATGTAATTTATAACTCTTATTTTACACAATATTATGTCTTTAAAATCACTTAAGAAAAAGAAAAATTCATATACTCTACAGTCTTTCATATTTACCTGTCTACCTTTTCCAGTTTTTTTTTTTTGGGGGTCAGTATGGGGATTGAACTGAGAGCCTTCATACTGAGCGACATTCTCAGCATCCCCAATCTTTTTAAAAAAAATTTGAGACAAGGTCTCACTAAGTCTCAAAATTGACCAAGCTGGTCTTAAATTTGAGATCCTCCTGCCTCAACCAGAGTGCTGGGATTGGAGGCAGGCATCACTACACATGACTCTTTTGCAGTAATTTTTGTTTCTTCATGTGGATTTGAGCTACTGTATGTTGTCATTTTCTTCCACCTTGAACAATTTCCTTTAATATTTGGTGTAGGAGTGTTTGCCAGAAAATTGAGTTTTTGCTCATCTGACAATGTCTTCATTTTACCTATATCTTGAAACACAGTTTTGCTGGTATTACATTCTTATTTTATTGTATTTTAAAAATAGTAAAACCCGACAAAACAAAACAGAATAAATCCAATCAAAACACAGCAGTGAAACTGGGACAGAACATCAAAGCAAGATAGTAGGAAAACAACAATGGCTACTATAGTATATCTTGTTATCTTCACAGTAGTTGTCCATTCCATCAGATATAGCAAAATTGGAACAACACAGAATAAAGCCAATCAAAACAGAGTATTGAGTAAAGCAAAAAAAAAAATTAGAACAGAATGAAACAGTGAGAACATGATTAGACTTCAAAAACAAGACAGAAAAAAATCCCCCATATTTGCCATATTGCATGCTGTTATCCTCCCTGTAGATGCTTAGACTGCCAGCCCCAGGCCTGTAAATTCAACCAAACAATACAATCCTTCAGTTGCTTTTTGTACCTCATTTGCTATCTGCTCAGGCTGTCGACCAAACCAACTGGTGGCTTATGGGGAGAGGAGGTTTGGTGATTCTCAGCCTGCATGCTGGAAGGCTTACCAGTGGTGCTGACTTTTGTCTTCCTGGGCCCAACATGGTCTGCAGGGCTTACCAGAAAGGCTGGCTAGTTGGCTCATTGGCTCCTTCCAGTCCCAGCATGGTTGATTCTCAGGAGTTGCTATCTGACTTTTCTCTCTCTCCCTGGGCCCTTCATGGTCCGAGTGGCTTACCAGAAAGCTGGATATTACATTTTTTTTATTGACAGGTATTTTTGTTTTCCTTTCAGCACTTTTTTTTTTTTTTTTGGTACTGATTATGGAATTTGGAATCTTGTGCTTGCCAGGCCAGCACTGTGCTGCTGAGCAATATCCCCAGCTCTCAGCATTTTGAATATGTCATACCATGGCCATTGTTCTGTTGAGTAGTCAACTATTAGCTGTATTGCTGGTCCTGCCTGTAATGGGTCCTCATTCTTTTGTTACTTTCAAGATTATTTTCTTTGTGTTTAGCTTTCAACAATTCGACTATAATGTTTCTAGGTGTAAATCTTTTTACTTAATTCTATTTGATGTTCACTGAGCTTCTTAGATATGTAGATTAATATTTTTCATCAAATTTGGTGACTTCTCCAACACCGTTTCTACAACATTTCTTTCCCCCTTTCTATCATTTTCCTCCTTCTGGAACTCTGATATGTGCATATTGTTATGCTTAAAGGAATTCATAGATCTCTGAAGCTGTAGTAATTTTCTTCATTCTGCTTATCATTTATAGGCTAGAAAAATCTCAGTTGACCTATTTTCATGTTAATTAATTCTTCTGCCATCTGAAATCTGAGAGTTCATCTTTCTAGTGACATGCTCATTTCAGTTATTGTAATTTCCAACTCCAGAATTTCCATTTCAGTCTTATTTTGTACTTTCTCTCTTTGATTGGAAATTCTTTAGTTCATGAATCATTATCATCATACTTTCCTTTAATTCTTTAAACATAGTTTCCTTTCATCTTCTGAGCACACTTATGACTTCTTTGAAGTTGCTGTGTGCTAGTTCCAACATCTTAATCCCCCAAGAGTTCCACTGTACATCTCACATATTTTTGTACAAAGATAGAAATTCTAGATAATATATTATAGCAATTCAGGATTCTGATTCCTCATTCCCTACTCCTGGAGTAGCGGTGGTTGTTGGTTGGCTTAGTGATTTTTCGGGATTACTAGTTCTATGAAATCTGTCTTCTCTGTGATACATGGCCAGTCACGTTTGTGCTAATTTTTAAAGTTTCATTCTTATCTGTAAGTCTGGTCTCCAGTCAATGTGTAATAGCTTAAAAGTCGTTTAGTGACTGATCAGAAATTGTGCTCAACCACCTTGGGCTATTAAGTCCCCCATAGTCCTTGCCAGTGGATCTGTGCATGGCTTGGGGGAACACATTCAATGTTCAGAAATTTGTAAGTCTTCCTTAATTTCTACTTTCCGCCAAATCCTTTCATGTCTCCTCTATGTGTGTGTAGGAACTCATGTTCAGCCTGGAGTGTGTATGTTTTCTGATCTCTCTTCAATGTGTATGCAATTTTATGTATGTGCAAAACATTTTTGTCCACCAGAGAGCAAGGTGAGATCTTATGAGATCTCATTATGGCCATTTCATTCCTCATATCCCTTTTAAATTTCTGGTCAATTTACCTGTCCATTTCTTACCCTAAATAAGATTATAACCTCAGGCAATGACATTGGCCTGCCCTGTTCCTCTGCTACCAAGATTGCTACTATATTTGGTAATACCTAGGCATATGAGATTTCTCCACTCTTTGATCCAAATCAAATCAGCTCTCTTTTACACAGAAACTGCTTGTTTTCACTAGAACTCCCCCCGACAGTGGAGCAAGAATTGAGAAGAAAAGCAATCACAGACAAAAATGACACACTCCCACTATTCTTATTCAGTTCATTAATTTTTCTTGAATAAACCATACTTAATCTTTTCCATGCCTTTGGTTGATTTCTAGGCATAAAATGATCTTAAAGTGGTAGCTGTTGATAATTGTCCAATTTTATTATTTACTTCTTGGGGACAGAATTTGCCAAGTTCCTCTCTTCTCCTTTCTAGAAGTCCTGCTTCTACATTAGAATTTAAAGGTGATTAATTCTAGGATTACTACAGTATGATGTCCATGCTGTTAGTGGTCATGTGTTGTATTAGTGGCTTTTGCTGATGAGTCATGCCTCCCAGTATCCATGCCCTTGTTAAGTCCCCTATGCTTCATTCTTGGATGGACTTGTGACTTGCTTTCAACAGCAGAATGCAGCAGATACATTGAAGTACCAATTCTAGGTCTAAATACTTAAAGTGCCTGGCAGTTCCTGCTTTTATGCTCTTGGGAGACTAAATTGCCCAACAAGAAGTTTAGTTACCCTGTGGAAAGACTACAAGGGGACAATATGAAGAAAGTGAGGGGCCCTAAGACCATATGGAAGTGAAGAATGTAGTTAATATCAAGAAAGGAGGCTCCAGAAATTTTCCAGATAAGTCAGCACCAACTTAGGCCTCTGCATGTGTGATAAAACCATCATCAGGGAAGATCCAGCCCCAACAAGCCTCACAGATAAGCAGAGGATAGCCATCCCTACCTTGTTTTACCTGAATTCCCAATTCCCAGAATCATGAGACATAATAAAAAATGATGATCATCTTAAGCTATTAAGTCAAGAATGGTTTAATCAATGGATAACCAAAATATTCAGAAAATCTAACCACAGCCAGCCCTTTGTTCCTACTTTCAGCCCACACACATTTGTCAGATTCAAGAACCTCCTGGTGGGGCTCACACCTCCCTGCCCAAGTTGTGTTGTGTTCAGCATACATATCACCTACAGCTCGGACAAGTTTCACTTTGCACAATGCCCTTCAGAGAACTCAACAAAAATAGGCCCTTAATAAAAGACTTTGTAACCACACTCACTGTTAATACGATCATGAGTCACACCAACTAGCACAGTCCATGAAAGAGAATGTTTTTCCCTTCTGAGTCACTGAATCATGATGGCAGGATCAAAGCAACATTTCCTCATCTGCATGCCCTTCTCATGTTAAAGACCCATTAAGCCGACCGATAAAGCCGACCGATGCTAGAAATCTATTTCCATCCATGCGTGCTCTCAATTCTGAGCCTGTTCAGGACATGTGCATTTTATTTTCTCCAAAGCCAAGGCATCAAGATCAGACTCCTACTTACATGGAAGGAGCTCAATGTCAACTGAATGAAGAGTCGTATATGTCTGGAAAATCCTTGAACTTGGTCATCGGTGATGAAAGAGAAGAGGATCTCATGAACACCCAATAGAGGAATGAGAAGTAGTGTTGACTTTGCCAATCTGTAAATGACAATCAAATGACAATCATGAGGGCCACATTGTGACTAAGCAGCATTTCTTGCTCTTCTGTGCATGTCTTTATTGCAGCTCTTCTCCTCTTGCTAAATAGTAGATTTTTCCAGTTGGTCTCCTTGACTAGACACTTAATGCTTAAGAGCCACTGTGGTCTTATCTGTTGTCACATCCCTACAAATGGTAGAGGCTCAGGAAACATGAATGAATGAATTGGCTCTCCCATATAGGCAACCCTCACATGTTCTGCCTGATGATTAGATTTAGTGTTTTGCCTGATGAATAATTTCCATGGATGAGGCTATCATCTTAAGACATGCCACTCTTCCCATGCTAGACAAGTTTCCTATTGATGGGTTACCAAGTGCCACTCTCACTTTCAATACTCAAGTGTGCCAACATCAATGTCAGTCTGAGAAGAAAAAGGAAATGAGTTATCCAGGGTCACGCAGACACAAAATAGCAAATCCCAGCCTTGAAGTGGAGCCTCTGAATTAATACCAGGCCCTGCATCCTCCACACTGGAGTTTGCCATCAGCCCTCTGACTGTCCTTCAACCTGTGATAGCAAAGCGTTGCAGGAAATGGAAAACTGATCCTCCATGTAAAAAGTGTGGTGGGGAGGTTCCCTGTTGGACACAGTCTACACAAAAAAGACAAACATTCCTTTGTACCACCCACACGGAAGTGCACAGCTGGAGCTCAAAGGTTTCCGATTGGTAGATCCCAAATGTGGCTATTAAAATTCCTTATGGGCTTTTAAAATATATACAGTGGGGCCTCTGCATACCTAGGTTCTATATCTGTGGTTTCAACCAACTATGGATTAAAAATATTTTTTTAAATTGTGTCTATGTTGAACATGTATAGACTCTTGTCTTGTCATTAGTCTCTAAACAATACAGCATTACAGCTACTTATATAGCTTTACATTGTTTTAGGTATTAGAAATAATCTAGCGGGCCAGGGATATAGCTCAGCAGCACAGCACCTGCCTGGCAAGCATGAGGCCCTGGGTTTGATTCCTGGTCCAAAAAAAAAAAAAGAAATAGTCTAGAAACAGTTGAAGTCTATGGGAAGATGTATGTAGGTTACATGCCAATACTGTGCCCTTTTATATTTCTATTTGAGAATCTGTGGGTTTTAGTATCTGGGAGGAGGGGTCCTGGAACCAACCCCCACCGCAGATACCTAAGGATGCCTATATGTAGTATACAGTACCTCCCAGGGCTCCTGCTTAAACCCCCTGGATACAAACCTCTGCAGGTTGGATCCTGAGAAGTGAATTTTGCAGAAGTGCCCCATGGGGTCCTGATAAGTAGCCACATTTAGGAATGACTGCTGTTTACTACTGAGTTGCTTCTTCAATAGAAACTAACTACATTAGGGAACATTCAGGGCACAAACAAAGCACTGTCTTATACATGCTGGTAAAAAGGAGCTTAATTGTAATGCAGTTTTAGTTCAAGTTGCTTCTCTAAAGAACCAGACTAGGTGGAAGTCCCCCACCTCTATAACCACCACCACCACCACCAGCACCACCACATCCCCTGAAGGCAAAGATGTAGAAACCCAGAGGGTCCTCAATATTTCATGCATTGTTTCTCAAGAAGAATGAACTCTATTCAAGAGAAAGGGCCCATTCAAATGTAACATCATCAGTGAAACAAAAAACTGTCACTTCGTGGTCTGAAAGGTTGTAAAGCCAAGAAGGGAAGCAGAAGCCACTGGACGGATTCCATCTGGACACATGGGCCATGTGTCCCAGAGCCTTGACTCCCAAGGGAGGACCACAGTGGGGAGATGAGGGTACACCAAGCTCACATCTACTCCCAATCTCAACCCCACACATACAGGAGTAGCCAGGGAACAGTAACACACTCCTGAGGAGAGAATATGTCAAAAACTTCCTTTTACTTTTTTTTTTTTTTGTGTTGTGGACTGAACCCAGGGCTCTATGCATGCTATTCATACGCTCCATCGACCACTGGAGCTACATCCCCAGCCCCCAAGGCTATGTTTTATTTCCAGGGTGGGTTTTAAAACCCTCTGCCTCAAAAATTGCAAAATGGTGATGATGGGTAGGATTTGAGTTGCAGTTTTGTTGAAGTTATATAGTGATTTTTGCTATTAGTGACATCTTTAAATAGTAAGGAAATGTCAAACAAAGATAATCAAATTTTCTGCTTCTCTGGCAACATATGGCCCGAAACTACTACTCTACAATTGTTAACCACAGCCAGGTGGTTCCTGTCCCCCACCCTCTGGAGAGAATCTGGAATTTCCAACCCATGCTGAGCATGAGCTTGTGCTACTTGCTTGGCCCGTGCAAATGTCTGAATGATGACCTTTGCTCTGGGTTTTAGTGACATGCTAACCTGTGAGCACCTTGTCTTACCATCAACTTGTCTTGGGGCCATGTTATGGTAGTAAAGGTTTTTTAAAGAAACTTTTTATGTTGGAATAATTTTGTATTTACAGAAAGATAGCCAAGGTAGTACAGTCTCCAGATACTCTTTCTTTAGTTTCCCCTAATGTTAATATGTTGCACTAAGGTAGTACATTTGTCAAAACAAGGAAGCCAACGTTGATTGAAACATGGCTAGTAACTAACTGCTGGACTTTATTTGGATTTCATCCATTTTCCTACTAGGGTCCTTTTCATATTCCAGGATCCCACATTTCATTTAGTATAGGATGGTTATTTTTAAAGTATAAAACAACTTTTTTTAAAATAAAGTTTTGGATCGTTTTAGTTACTACCAGCTCTCTGGATGGATATGACAAGGGATTCTCCACTACTTCTGTTATTCTAACTTCTCCTTAGACTAAAATACTATTTGTGCCCCAGTTCAGATGAAAATCCATAAATAGCCATAGCAGTTTACTCTTATGAACTGTGTATACACTTATTTTTCACCCACAATCATTTGTTTATTTAAATAATACAATTTATTGCAGTCATTTGACTATCCAACAAATGTTTACAGAGCATCTGCTCTGGGTACATGAGCTAGTACAGTGGGAGAACAAGAATTGTAGCCAAAAGCGGGAGGGTGTGGGGACCCAGGTCCTGGGTCTGAGTTCAAATACCAATGTTACCAATTACTAGCCAAATGACCTTGGGCACGTTATTTAAGCTCTCTATCAGTTTCCTTATCTGTTGAAAGAGGGTTAAACTAATAATAGCATTTACACGGCAGGATCATCATTAGCACTGAACAAACACATGGGACAAACCCTCAGAATAGAGAACATGCACCATCAATGATCAGTAAGTGTAGATTATCACTACTTTTAAAGAATGTGAACATGCAAACTTACTACCTTCTCCTCAGTTATTACCATTATATCACACCTCTTTTATCCAATGATTCTTTATCAAACCTAGCATAAAAATGTACAAATTTGACCATTTCTTTGGGTTTTCATTCTCTTATAAAGACTCCTGAGTCACATAAAACTTCTAAACAAACCCATGTACTTTTGCTCCAGTTAATTCATTTTATTGATTTGTTTTTAGACCTAGTCAAAGACCTAAGAAGTTCAGACCAAATGTTTTCCCCCTCCATTGCTCACCAGAGATCTTTTCAGAGAAGTCTATGAGGTTTAGCATGTTACGAAATGGTTCTCCTTTATAAATTCATTGCAAGTTTAGTCTCCACATGCCACATGTGTGGCTAAATTCATTTATTTAGGGAAAGAGAGCTACTTCCCTACTGGGAACTGAAAAGAACAGAGAACTCTAAGGGATCTGGAGGTCTGCCGGACCCTGTCTGAGTTCCAAGGTCACTGCTTGCCCTGTTTATAGCTCTGAAGATCCTCCTTTGCGCTAGACTTAGTTTCCCTCACCAAGCCAGAGATGGGCCATTTACTGTTTACTTTGCTCGATGGTGGAAGCCCAGGGATGAAGGATAAGAACACACAAGGTTCTCCAGCTCCTAGAAGCTTGCTTCTTCAGCAGGGCCTAAGTGTGTTTAATTTAAACTTTCCTAAAATATATTCCTGAAGTGGGGCCTAATCTTGAGCATTAATTTCTGAAAGTTCTCAAAATCTCAGAGTTGGAGGCAGCCAGTATCTACTGGAGTTTGCATGACAGCACCATAGTCCCCTCCTCCTTCCCCTCAGAAGGCTTCTAGGGAAAGCAAACACGAAGGAGGGACATGGGGCAGGAGCAACCTCCCAAAGTGGAGATGGGTCCTATGAAATTGGCACGCCGATGATCCATCGGGTGACTGCAGACAGTGCTCCAGAACATGGAAATGACGGAATTCAAGCTGCTTCTTAAGAGCAAAGTGGGCAAATGAGATCATAGAGACTGTAAGATTCTCTACTTCAGGAAGTAAAATAAGGTCACCTGGGGCTTCTGAGAGACAAATCTCTGACTCTTTGATAATTAACAAGCATAAACTGACAAACTGCATTACACACAGAAAATGAGTAAGTAAACAAAGGAAATGGCCAACCAATTGGTGGCGGGAGCACAAAGAGGGATGAAATTCTAGGTGCTTATCACACCTTGCTCAGTGGAGGGCACACTGGCTGAGGGCACGAAACCACCTTCTCAAGGGAGGTGGTACTGGCAGTGGTGGTTTCTCCAACCTTTCGGCTTTGACAGTATGCTCACCAAACAATATTCTGGTGATTTCTGAATCTTCTAATGCCAAGAACAGAAATCTCTGCAAAGCCTGTGGGTCCTACAAAGGAATGCCTACTCCATTCCTACTTCCAAAGACTTTAAAAATGAACAATGGTTGCTTTATAGACATTCGTTTCTATTTGTAAGTTCTGTGGTCATCGGTCAGACAGACAGGAGCTGAAAGGGGTCTATCATGCAGCCTCTGGGTGGTTGCAAACTCTCCAAGGTGAGGCTTCTTAAGGTGAAGGCTTTGGGTAAACTTGCACCCAAATTCTTCTTCTCACACGTTTTTCTTGAACAAGGTGGGGAGAGGAAAAAGGAGTCCCCAGAAAGATTGTGTATGCCAGAGATGCTTACATTTCCACTCCACAAACATTTATCCTGGGTCATTACTCAGCCACAAGGGTCTCTCCAGGTCTTCATTTACCCTCCTCCCAAGTGGGTGTGCACCCTTCAGGGCTGCACAAACCAACTAATTTACTATTGGAAGAAAATATAATCATAGTGGATAATAGTAATATTATGTGTATTAATTTTATCTTTTACTTTCTATTTTTGCAACATATATATATATATTCATTATTAGACTGCATCTATATGATGAGGAACATGCTCAAAATTTCTTTACAGTCAAGATACTAAAATCAGAAAATCTTAGAAACCATTCTCTAGGATAACTGTAGAAGGAACCCTGGAAAAGATGATAATGAGGCTGTATAGAAACACATTCAGCATGGCCCTAGCAGAAAATTCCACGTGTTGCCTATCACTAGAGTGCCAGGTTGGGGAAGTCTGTAAGAAGTTCACATGGTGGAGTTCTGTCTTTGTTACTTTTCTCTTGTTGCTGAGACAAAATACCTGACACCCAAAGTTAAAGGAAGAAAGCTTTATTTAGCTCACAGTTTGTAGAGGTGTCAGTCCATAATAAGCTGGCTCCAAGGCAGGGTAGCACATGGCGAGGGCAACCTTTCATGGCAGCAGAACACACCAAATGCAACAAGCAAGAGCAAGAGGGGGAAACAAGCCCATTTCTGCCCCTTTTATTTTGTTCAGACTGCTGGGATTAGGGCAATGCCAATCCAATCAGTAGAGTGATCCAGCAATCGCTCAGCAGTAATTCCAGAACCCTTAATCCCAGCATTGCATTACAAATCAATCACACCCTCTAGATTCAGCTACCTCTACAAAAAGCCTGCCCTCCATGACTGCATGAGGCTTTGGGGAGACATCTAGACACAAACTATAACAGGTTCCATCTCACGTCTCTTGAATCATAAAACCTGGTGATGGGGCTCACAAGGCTTGAGTGAACTTACAAGTAGACAGGGTGGAAAACTACTGTAGGGGTCACTAAAGGTCTAGAACATGGGCATGATCCCGGGGGGACATGGTAGATTCTGAGAGCATAAAGCAGTAGATATTAGGCAGAGTCCCTTGCAACTCATCTGCTTCCAGTTTCTGTCTCCTGGGAGTATTTACTTTGGTCCAGTTTCTGGGGCACCCTCTCTGCCTTTGTATTTGGTTATTGAGAGGACCACTTTCCCTGAATGGACCCAAACAGCTCTTGGAGCTCAACCTTCAGAGGAGTTAGAGAGGCTGAGCCTTGGGAAAGGAGCCAAAGAGGCTGCTTGGCCACTTGGAGGCCTGGCTAAGGCGCCAGAAGAGACAGCATGACTCCCTGAAGATTGGGCCAGGCCTGTTCCCCAGGGGTAGGGCTGTCTGCAGAATGTTTGGGACAAAGCCCTAACTAGCAACTACAGTATGTCTTCGCCCATTCCTGAACCACTGTGTTTACCCTTCTAGACCTCCTGGAGGGAGGAGCTGGAGAAGACAGAATTTGGGGTCTGGATACTGAGCAAATAAATGCTTCTCCTTACATCTGATTAGATTGGGCCACCCATATCCATAACCTCCTTGAATCATCATAACAAGCAGGAGATGCTACAACATTCCCATTTTAAAAACCAGAAAACAGGCCAACAGGCCAAGCCACTTCCCTAAGGACTATGGGTGTGATCAGCCCCTTCTCTCCTGTCTCAAACCCCACACCAGTGTCTTAGTCCTTAGTAAAGTAGCACATGTGCCTCAAAGAGTGGGTCTACATTGCTTTGCCTTTTGTCCCAAGCACAGTGCCCGGGATTTTGGAGGCATTCATTAGTTACTTGTCTGGTATTTGTTCCAGGCCCTTGGATAGCCTTAGAAAGAGTGAGAAGCAGGACTGGAGCTGTCTTTACTCACACCCTCCTCCTCTGGACAGCTATGTGAACTAAATTCCCTATTATTTGAGTTAAAACACTCCTTTCATAGTAGCCTTACCAAAATGCATTTGCCACCTTGAAAGGAAAGAATAACTAGGAAAAGAGGGAAGGAGCCCACTACTTCTCATTCATTTGTTGATTTTTAATTTATTTTAACAGCAACGCAGATCTCAAATACATTTCTGACTTATGACAAAAAAGGGCTGCTATCACCATAGAAATCAGAAGGTGAGTCACAAAGAAAAGTGACTGTGTGTGGAGTGTATTTTCTTAGACTAGAAATTTGTGGCTTTATTTGTCAAGGTTTCAGAAATACCCATATACTCT
>RJWT010010471.1:0-24156 GCA_004365215.1 Cuniculus paca
TTCAAAAACAAGACAGAAGAAAATCCCCCATATTTACTATACTGCATACTATTATTCTCCTAATAGATGTTCAGACTACGAGCCTTAGGCTTTAGGCCTGAAAAATCAATCAAACAAAACAAGCATTTATGTGTTTTTGGACTTCAGTTGCTATCAACTCAGCCTGTCCTCTGAATCAGTCAGTTGCTTGGTGGGGGGCTCACAGCTTTTAGAGGTTCCAGTCCATATTGATTGTCTCCAAGGCAGAAACAGAATAGCAAAGTGGGATGAGGGGAGCTGCTCATGTTATTATGACCTGGAAGTAGAGAGTGAAGGGAGGAAGCGAGGAGGGAGATATATCCTTTCAAGGTACACCCCAAGTGACCCATCTCCAACAGGGTTCTGCCTCCTAATAGTGAGTCAGCTACAAACCCACAAGATCCAATCACCTTCTGTACACAAGAGACTTCGGGGGAAAACCCCAGAGCTAAACTACAGCACCATCCAAAATACAGAACATACTGAAAAGTTTGATAGGCTATGAAAAGTAAAAATTCCCCACCATCCCTAGGGTAGGAGTGAGAGCTATTTTGGAGAGCAGGAAAGAAATTAAAAAATTTGGAAAGTATGCATTTGACTTCCTTTCAGTGTTCACGGTGGGTGATGAACCTTCTGAGATGTGCTGGAAGATTTTGTTCTGTAAGGGTCCTGTGTGATTTTTAGTGCACTGGAAAGAATTCAAGTGGACACTCTGTTCACATCAGTTCTGGCTGGAAGTCTCTTCTGAACCATCAGCAGGGCTAAGCGTGGCTCTGGGAAATTCTTTTTCTGTGTCCATCTCTCCTTTGTTAGGAGCCACTGAGGGCGAGAGCTCATCTTGGTCTTCTTCGTTTTCCAAGGACCAGCACAGTAAAAGCAGCATGACAGCTAGTCATAAATGCATACTGCATTGTGAATCACTGCTTTGGGTTCATTCCTTTTCACATCTTCCTTTGCCAGAGCAAAACATTAGACCTCTATTCCTAAAAGGCTTTTCTGTAAGCAGAGACCTTTGAAAGCAAGAGTCATTTCAGCTTCCCCAAGCTCCACTACAGAGAAGGTTCAAGGCTCTGACAAGCCTTCAAGTTATAATGATGGAAGGTACCAGGTAGAAAGGTGGACAGTGATGTTGATATTTTAGGGAACATTCCCCTGTTGCCAAGGAAATTAGTGTTATGCAGGGGGATTCAGACTGGACACAGGGTCAGGTATCCTCGGGCCCAAGTTTTCATTCTGAAATTGGTTCCAAGTTTGGTTGCAGTTCTCATAAGTACCCCCAAATTTCTGAGCTTCTGATTACTTATCTTTGAAGTTGAGCAGATAATATATGTCTTTCTTTACTCACATTTGGGGTTGCAATGAATGGCTAGGGAACAAATGGAAGGAAAGAGTTTTGCATTGAGTACTTGAGAGACCTTTCCCGCCTGTGACTTTGAACTTATGAAGCTGCTAGTGGTATCCACCTACCTTGCTGTGACATTTTACCAGAGCTACTGTAACAAAGCACTATAAACTGGGTGACCTAAGCAACAGAAGTTTATAGTCTTGCAGTTCTGGAGGCCTGGATTCTGAGATCAAGGTATTGACAGGGTTAGGTTTTCTGAGAATGTAAATGAGGCTCTGTGTCTGCCTCTCTTCTAACTTCTGGTGGTTTTCTGGCCACCTTTGGTGTTTCTGGGCTTCACCTGTGTCCACCTTCATCTTTGATTGGTGTTCTTGGATATGCATGTGTTTCCATGTCCGCATTCCCCACTTCCTATGTTGACACCATTCACATTGGATTAGGGTCCATCTTAATGGCCTCATTTTAACTTGTTTATCTCTGTAAAGACTCTCACTCCCAATGAGGTCACATGGTAATGCACAAAGAGTGACAATCTCATCTTGAGTTTTGAGGGAACATAATTCAAACCATAACTCTGAGGGTAGTGAAAGGTCAGTGAAGAAATCAGTAACTCGCCTTGAAGAAGTTAAATCAGCATCACCTGTATTTAGTTTCTGGAAAACTGGGGACACTCACCTTTTCTAACTTCAGTTTCAGTCCTCCTGAAGTTTGTGATTTACTTCACTTTTCTGGCAGGGAGGTCAGTTTTCTTACGAATAAAATGGGACTCTTAAAAACTGTTTCCCGAGATTGTTTAGAGTATCACAGGGGATGGGATGTGTTAGATGCCTTCTACAGTGCTTGGCACATTACAAATACCTGATAAGCGACCCTTCCCTTTCCTCACAGCAGCATTAGATAAAGTTGGAGCTCAGGAAACAGGTAGTGGCAAGCAATAGACATCATAAAACAATTATATTAACTTGTCTGGTGCAATTGTTTCTGTGAAGAGCTATTTGAGTTCAAAGCTTTGGAAATGGAAAGTGAGCAGTCAGAAAGCTTTTTGAATTGACAGGGAGATAAGCTTGTTGATAATCCATCATCATAAATTGCCTACCTTGGATATGCCCTGCTCTATTTCTGTTGATTTCATCGATAATGGCTTCTATTAAGTTTCTATGCACCTTTTTATAAAACAGATGATTTATAAATAAAATATCCTCCCCAAGTCTGTTTGTGACCTTGAAGTCTATGTGAGACTTGATTTATTATTCTAATACTTTGCATTTTTGCAGTACATGTCCAAAGTACAGTAACACCTTCGTTCATGAATGCTTCTGTTTGTGACAATTGGGTTCATGGACAGAAGCATTGGGCAAAATGTTGCTTCTGGTTGTGAAATCTGCACTGAGTGATAAACACGACAGCAGCCATCATCCCCAGAATCATGGAATGAATCAAGTTTGTGACTGAGATACCACTGTATATCACAATTGAAAACTTGAGTAAATGACCCTGCTACAGAGAAGTGGAAGGTGATTTTGAAATCACATGATTCAGTCACCTCGTTTTTCAGATAAAGGAACTGAGAAACAGAGAAGCAAGAAGATTTTTCCAGTCATTCCACAGGCAGCACCTGGACTAGAACCTGGACCTATTTCCAGTCTTGTATTTACAAGTTCCCCTACTTTATGCTCTAGACTAATTAGGGTTTTAGGTGTTTTTGTTTTCTTGGCTTCAGTCCTCATGTGCTGGAGGGGCTGGTCCAACAGTACATGCTGGTATTTCTTTATAGAATTGCCTCCAGAGCTGAGCCAGACTGGTCCATCACACTCAACAGATCAGCAGTCTTCCTTTCCTTCTTTCCCTCCTGGACTGAGACCTAAGGCAGTGGGTCACTCACCAAGGTAGAACCCTGCCCCAATTTATGGTGGAAATTGGGGACTAGCCTTCAATTCCACCCAGAAACCATCAACTCAAGGAGAAGTGTTCATTGTGACAAATAACACTGTTGAAAATTAAGAGGGAAAAATCGCATGAGAATTGCTGCTGTACACTCTCCAGTATTACAAAAGCAGTGACCTCAACTAGGTTCAGTTGAACCAAACTTGACCAAATTATACCATCTCAGTAACTTCATTAATAGTGATAATGAACAGATCTAAATTGGAAGGTCATTATGAGATAATATAGACACCTACAGGAGGCCTGGAAAATGGTAAATAATCCAGTAGTGATTCTGGTAGCATTAGTAAAAATATTTCATGTAAGAAAGCTGAAGTGGTCAGTAATTCTGAACCTGCTCTAGATCTATGGGAGCTTACTTACTCCTCCTCAGTATACATATACATGCAAATATACCAACAATTTTGGGGGCCCATAACAGCCCTAAAATAGGAGTCTTTATACTTCTGATTAGGACCTCCTGCAAAAAATTCTTTAAGGTTATGTCTTATCAGAGATACAGTAAACTTTGCCAAACTAGCCTGACAACCTGAGAACCACTGTCTAGATGTTTCATAAACTAATCGAATCTTTATACTATAAGAAGAAGACTTTGGCAGTGCCCTGAAACAGAGTAAGAATAGGAACTTTGATGGGGAAAATAAAAAGCCCCCAAGTTCTACATTAATTCAAAATCCAGTTTGTGGATCTCCAAAAATAAGAAATAAAGTACCTGGTTATGATTCTGAAAAATGAGAAAATGCCGAAAAGTTAGAAACTAACCATCATTAGAGTTTGAAGTTGCAAGTAGGAGGAGTGGTCTCTTGACCTTCTGGGCAGGCTGGTCATGATCTGGGGGACTCCATTTGCACAGGGAAGGGGGATGATCATGTGCCTTTGTGCTTTTGGGGGTTTTGTTTTTGAGACAGGGTCTCGCTGCATAGTTCAGGCTGATCTTGAACTCATAACGATCTTTCTGCCTCAGCCTCCCCAGTGCTGGGGCTACAGGTATGCGCCACCACACCCTGCCAAGTCCCCTTGAAAACAGAAGTTCAGTGTTATGTTATTCACTAGGGTGTCTGTTGTGGAGTTAAGAAAAATCTGGTTGTCTAGTTAGCTCATTAGTTTGTTTTCAAGGGCCTTTAAAAAACCTCTGCTCTGAAGTTTCCTGGTTCCATTCAAGCAAGGGCACTGCCGCATCTGGCCACGTCTTGTGTGTGCCAAAGACATTTAATGAGACACTGTCTGGGGTAAGTTGTGTTTTGAGGGGTGAAAAGACAAGCAGGCTTTTATGTTTGTTTTACTGAGCACTGCCATTTCTGTTTTTCACTCTTTCTGTACATGCTCTTTTGGCAATACTTGTACTTCGGTTATTTTATTTGCACCTCCCATAAAGGTTGTAAAGAATGTCTGACGGGGATTTTTATTGCTGTCTCACAGAAGTGCCTGAAATACTGAGGGAAAAGTAGTTTGCTTTGGGTCAGAACGGGAAGAAGTTTTATATGGCCTCATTTAAAATCTAGCCATTTTTCATGGGACAGAATTGGCCTGTACTTGTTTAGTTTAATATTGAAAAAGACTTTTCATACTCAACCGACTCCAAGGCAAGGCAACCAAAAGAGAGTATAGACGGTCAAAGATAAGACTCTTTTCAATTGGTGAAAGGGGAGGGCATCAGAAAAGTCTCTAAGGAGGGAAATATGCTTGTTTTCCTTTTTTTCACATCCTCAGTAGAAATTGTGGAAATGTAACTAGGCAATAGCTTTACTTCTGATCTCAGGAAAATTTATAGCTGATCTTTGTCTACCCACAGCTGTAACTGACCCATAGCCATGCAGCACACATCCTACTAGTTTTCTGATGAAAGAATTTATTCATCAATACAATAAATATTTATTGAATACTCCTCTCAACTACCATTCTCATAACAGAGTAGGAGGCTTTGAGTTCATAATAATGGTTCTAACTTACACTGACATATGTGCACACATTCATTCTTTCCTGCAGAACCAAAATTTCTGTCCAAGCACTCATTTCTGTTTCTGTATCAATTCCACCATCGTCATCACACAGTACCACAAACCTTTTACAGTTTGAAATTCAGAAATCTGAGACCAAGGTGGTGGCAGAATGAATTAAGTCCTCATCTCTTTCATAGCTTCTGTGGCTTTTCTTTAGTCCTTGACTTGCAGTTTCATTACTCCATTTTTATGTCGCTCTTCACCTTGGCTTTTCCTGTGTCTGCCTCAAACCTTCCTCTTTTCTCTTTGAGCCCACTAATCATTGGATTTGTAGCCCACTGTAAATCCAGGATAATCTCTTCCTGAAATATTTAGCTCAATGACTTGTGCAAAGATCCTGCTTCCAAATAAGTTCACATTCAAAGGTTAGGACTCAGATATATCTTTTTGAATAGTCATTTTTGGGTGACTATTTAACATATTGTAATGTCCAGAAGGAATGTTGCTTTTCATTTTTGCATAGAGAAGAGTCCTATTTTCCAATGAACATTCATTTATTGCCTGAAGCAGTAGCACTATGGAAGAGACACTCATTTCAAGAAAGGCAACATTCCATATAAAAGAAGAGAAAAGTAACTTGGTTGAATAAACAATGAAGGGTGATTGAGAACTATATCATAAGCACTCTATATGTAGCATCAATGTAAAGGATATTTCTGTGTATTTATCCTTCATGTATACAGGGCTCCAAATCTTTACAAGACCAATATGACTATGCATATCCTGAATTCTGAAAGTTGTCTATTATATTATACAAACTCAGGATTGCTCTTACATGAAGTACCTGGACTTATTTTTCTTAAGATATCTTAAGTAAAAGATTATTCTGTTACACTGTGCAAATCAATGCATATTTCAGACAGTGTGTTCCCTCAAGCCTCAATTTTCCAGATAGAACAGGGCACTTGAATTATATTGGATAACAGAGAGCTTGTGTAAGTGGGTTGTGCATAATGAGGAAGACAGGGGGCTGCACTGAAACCTTGTTTGGGGATGTGGAACAGTCTAGATTTAGAGAATCAAATTTGATTGGGAGCATTTCATATTAATGTTGTTTCCGTAAAAAGGAAAAGTATAAACTTTCCATAAAAGGAAAAGTATAAACTCAACTAAATGGCTTTCAGGGGTTTACATGTTTAAGGTGATGGACTTTTGTTTATTATTTGCCCTGGATGGAACAGGAAAGAAAGTCTAACAGTCATGTAGGTTGGGATAATAGTGTCAGTATTTTTATAGGATAAAAATAGTGCAGAAGTTTCTCGGTTAAATCATAATTACTTACAATAAGTGAAATGTTTGCACTTCTTTTTTAGGCTGGCTCTTGGGAGAGGGGTTTACTAAAGAGCGTAGCCTCTAAGTTTTTAACCTCTTAACTCACCATATGATCTCTGGTAGCCTCAGAAAGGACAGATGGAGCCTAGTGCTTTGTGAGGATATTCACTAGTGCAAACCACTTCTGGGTACCAGTTTATCTCCTTCACCTGAGGACAGCAGCTTAAAAAGTATGTTATGGTAGCAGCTATAATACTTGACCAGCAACTTCTGTTCTTTCTTTAAAGGATGTTGAAATCGCCTAATGGGATCTGACATGTTTTCACTATGTATGAAACATCAAAGCAATAAATCCTGTTGTTTTGCTTCATTCAAGGACAGTTTCATACCTTATGCTTTTCCTTGTCAACTTGAATTGGTATCAAGCTGGGACAGGTCTTGACTGTACCCTGGATTCCCTATTATAGCTGAAAACGTTAACGTTGCTCCTTAAGTGGTACACTGTGTGACACCATGCCACGTAGCAGACAGAACACTGGAGCAGCATTCAAACACCTGGGCTCCAGTCCAGACTTTGCATGCTAGCTGTGTAAACTTCTGTAACTTGGTAGATATTTATTTAGCACTTAGGATGTATCAGGGCTGTGCAATGGAAGAGAGGGAGAGAGACAGAGATGGAGAGGGAGAAGGAGAGGGAGAGAGAGAGGGGGAGAGGATAGGGTGAGAGAGGGAGGGAGGGAGGAAGGGAGAGAGAGAGACTTAGGCATGGATCCTGAGAATGGTAAGATATAAGGTACATGCATAAATATCTCTAATACAAGGCACATGGAGACTTGTGCCACAAGGCAGGACAGGGTAATAAAACTACAGCAACAGAGGAAGGAATGATTACTTAAGTTTGGGAGATTGGGGAGGGGAATCCACAAGCTGAGGCTCAAAGTTCAGTTTAGATTTGAATTTGCCTCAGTGAGTGTGTTCAGTGGGTGGGTGGTGTAGGCAGAATGAACCGTGCGATCAGACTCATGAAGGGTAAAGCACATGGCACTGGCGAATGTGCAGACACCTGGCAACCGGGCACATGCAGGGGCACGGAGAGACAGGACACAGGATAGAGAAAACTGAAGCTTGGGAGATACTGAACTCAGAACAGAAAGGTTTAAAAAGCTAAGTTTTCTACTGAAGTTAATGGAGGAGGAGGAGGAGGAGGAGGAGGAGGAGGAGGAGGAAAGGGCATAAGGAGAAGGAAAGTAAGAAGGAAGAGAGGAAGTAAAGAAGGAAGGAGAAAAGAAAGGGAGCAACTACAGGGAGGAAAGGAGGGAGGGAGAAAGGAAGAAGGGTGAAAGGAAGGGAGGAAGGAAGGGAAGGGGGGAGACAGATGGATAGAGGGAGCAAGGAAGGGAGAAGCTTAACAGGACCAGGCATACGTCTCCATCTAGCACCTCGGCTTGGCCAAGGAGCAGCTGGGAGAATGCTCTCTGATGGGTTCATGGCTTGTCACACAAAGCAGTTTGGTTCAGAGGCCTGGTAGGTTGTAGAGGTCTGGAGTGTCAACCCAAATAACTGTGCCATGTGTCATGAGAGATTAAACATATTTGTTTTTCTGCAAATTCATCCAACATCTGTGTAGACCCTTCTGTACACAATG
Source organism: Cuniculus paca (assembly GCA_004365215.1). Taxonomy (NCBI): domain Eukaryota; kingdom Metazoa; phylum Chordata; class Mammalia; order Rodentia; family Cuniculidae; genus Cuniculus; species Cuniculus paca. The sequence goes on from RJWT010010471.1 coordinate 8,225, forward strand.
GTAATAGGCAGTGTATAAAAATGATATTGACTACATTGGTCTAAACTTTGTGGCTTACAAACTCTTGGAAATATATTGCTATTAAAAGGCATTGATATTCTCCTCCTACACAGCCAAGTAACCAAGAAAAAAGGGGCAGAGGTGATCGAGCTCAGGCTGCCTTTGAAATCAGGAGTTGAGAGTATGGGAAAATTGTGCCAAAACCACCAAATTTTGATGCTGACAGGTGCTTTAAGTTGGGATAATGTTGGTCACTTCAAAAAATTCTTTCACTGGTACATTTTATCAGAAAGTCAGTACCTAATGAGATAGATGGGACTCTTATCCATTTATGTATTCCTAGTTGAATATAACATTATCAGAATAAAACAGGTGTCAGAATGGAAAAAGGCTCTTTAATTTGGTCTTGAACAGAATATTATTGAGCAGAATATTAATCCAAGTTTTATGGTCAGCACAATATAGTACCCTTGAAAAAATTACTTTCTCTCTCCTGGTTCATGGAGTTTTATTTTTGAAATAAAAAGATTAACTTGATTTTTAAAAGTCTTCCCTTTTTTGTTCTTTGTATGAGTTTAAATATATGCCAGTATCTAGTCAAACCATCATCCAAATTTTTATCTACATGTTATTAGATACTTAAATAGAATGAATTTTCCTTTGTTTAAAATAGAATTAATGCATGCATAGAATTTTAAAATATTCAAACAGTGCAGAAGAGCAAAAATAAAAGTAAGATCATCCTTCACTTCATCACCAACTGCTTTCCCTGGAGACAGTCACTGTCAATGTTCTCTCTTCTCAGGTTTTCTAGTATTATTACAATTTTATATAACATACTTGAGTCCTTACTTTTTGGTTTATTGACTTTTAGCAGAAGCCATTATTTCCCATGTAGGAGAACTGAGGAATTTACTTAGATTACTATCCACTTTTTCTTTCCCTTCCACCTACCAATTTTTAACTTGATTAAGTTTGGATCTTCTATAGGTTTCTCCATGAATTTAAGTAATATAACAAAGTTCTATTTAATTCATGATTTACCACCTTTAGACATCTATAGACTCTCCTAAAAAGGAAATAACACTAGTATACTTTTCCACCTCCAAATTTTTCTTTCTCGTTAACTACTTTTATACTAAATTTATTATGCCTACATTCTCTTCTGTAATTATAAATGCATAGAATGTGATTATGTAATTGATAAGTTATTTTCAAAGGAAAAAACCAATCAGAATTCATAATGTAATGATTATATAAGTATTATTCCAATGTAGAACAAGGAAGTATGGGTTGAATTGTACAGAAGGAGATGTTCTGTGCCATTAACATATTTCAGGTCAAGGAGAATCTTTCAAATGTCCCATGTAGTAGTAGATCCTGTCTTATATGATATCTAATATTCTTTTCTCCTCCATCAGTCTTTGTTACTTCTGCTGCTGCTATATCTTAGATCCTATTGCGTGCTTTTCCTCAAATTTCCATTCTGTTTTGGTTGAAGATCACACCTCAAGTACTATTTTTACAATGAGTGTGAAGGCAGTGAAGTGTTTGAATTTTTGCTCATATAAAAGTACCTGAATTTTGCCTTTACGTTTGACTGATGGTTTGACTGAGTATAGAGTTATATATGTTGAAATTCTTTCCCTATGAAGTTTGAAGTTTTCATTTTCTTCTAATTCCCAAGGGATGCTGATAAGAATGCTGATACTGCTCTGTCTTTCTCTGTAAGTGGCCATTCCCTATATCATTCTGACATCTATATATTCCTAAGTCATTGGAGTTTCCAGCTCTCAATCACAATGTCTCCAATTGTCCTTTTGATCAGTTCTTCTCAGTATGCAGCACCTCTGTAGGAGTAAAGACGATCGTAGTGAGGGATCACGTGGTCTACTGGATTGAACAAAGGATTTTCAGTCATATGAACTGAATTTAAATCTTCATTTTGCCCCTTCTGTCTGTCTGTGAATGTTTGCAAAATACTACATCTTGACATAGTCATTTTTTTCTACCTGAAAAAATGACAATAATCACAGCCCAGCTCTTTCCTGCCATGAACCATCTGCAATGAAAGGTTTTGTGAATTATTAGGACTAAAATACTTTTTCAAATTGTAGAACTGTGTATAACGGTAAACATCGTTATGATAGATGTGAACACAGTGAAAATATGTGGAGCCTTTTTTATAAAAAAACTTTTTCAACACAAGTTGCTTATTTTATTTTTTATTACTGTATAACTGTAATACATAATATTTACATTCCTTGTGTGTAGTTTGTACCTGTAATAACACATCTTAATTCCTTTTTTATCCTTTTTCCTTCCCCATCCTCACTCCTTTCTCCATATCCTGATCTTCCTTTTTTAGAAAGATATATCCTGTACTATTATCTTTTAGTTTTCTCTTTAATTATAATTTCATTGTATTATTTGAGAAACCAGGTGATATTAAGCTTGTGTGTATGATTTATTTCACTTAACATTATGGTCTCGAGATGTAACCATTTTCCTACAAATGTCTCAAGTTTAGCTTTCTTTATGACAGAGCTGTACTCCATTATGTGTAAATACCACATTTTCTTTATTCATTCACCTGTTGATGGACATACAAGTTGCTTCCAAGATTTTGCTATTATGAATTGTGCTGCTATAAACACAGGTATGCATGTATCACTGTAATAGGATGTCTTTAACTCTTTGAGGAAGATACCTAGAAGGGGAAGAGCTCGGTGAAATAGAATTTCTAGTTTTAACTTTTTGAGAAATTACTATACTGATTTCCATAGTGTTTATAGTAGTTTATATTCCCTGCCAACAATTTAGAAGGGTTCCTTTTCCCCTGCACCCTCATCAGCTTTTTTAAATTTGATTTCTTGGTGGCCATTCTTTCTGGTATAAGATAAAATCTCAGTGTTCTTTTAATTGGCATTTCTCTAACAGCCAGTGATGTTAAGCATTTCTTCATGTATTCATTGTTCTTTTCTACTTCTTCGGTGAAGTGTCTATTCATTTCACTTGGAGTCTTATTTTTGTACTTACATCTTACCATTTGTCACTTTGTCTGGATATGTGGATATTACAGTGGGGCCATCACTCAAGTAACCTTGTGAGCAAGCTTTCTAGTTAGGACAACTGGCCTCTTGATACCTGCTACACAGCTGTACAAAGCATCACTTTCTCTCTGCAACTCTCAAGGAAAGCACTTAAATATACTCAGGTCAGGGGCAAGCTGAGTGATAAATGATCTGTCCTTTCATTCTTCTTAGAACAGATTCTTAGTATGTGGGAAGAAGAAATGACATACTGACTTACTGTAAAGTTCCAAATTTCTGCTCCAAAGTCATGGAATAAGAAGAAATCATGTAAATTTTTGTCTGGGACATGGATTTGAATGCTTCTAGGAATTCCATTGTAATGGTTGATTGATTTGTGTCAACTTGAGAAGTTTAGTTAAAAGAAGTTGAACTAAATTCACTCAGCAATTCTACTACACCCTGGGGTGTGGAAGACTCACTCACCCTCGGGCAGCTCATCGCCCAGATTGTATAAAGGGAAAATGAAGAAGGATGGGTCTGCTTCTGTTCTTCACCAGTTCGACATCATCTCCCAGCTTCCAGCTCAGACTCTTTGGCTTCCATCATAGGCTCTTCGACCCTCCATCACAGACCTCTTTGTCTCCTGTTACAGACTTGCATGGGATACTGTAGTGAGCTCCAGACCTCGGACTGAATTCTTTGGTCTCTAACGTGCAGATGCCCGCTGCGCTCTTCCTCACTCAACTCTGTGGCTGACCATCATAAACCAATCTTGTAATTTTTTATACATTTGTATATCTTGTGTTATACCTGTTTCTCTAGTAAAACATTGACTGATATATCGATTCTGTCTGATCTGACATGTATCTAAAACAAAATTAAACTTTCTGAAGTATACTTCTAGGAAGCGTCAAGCAATGATATAAGCTGGAAGGGGTAACAATAAATGAGAATCACAAAGTTTCAGGTTTTGGGAGTAGTTTCCAATCATAATCAAATTCTTGTTTTTCAAGTAAGGAAACTGACACCTTGTTTGGAGCAGGAATTTACTCAAGGTCAGGTGGGTGGAAATAGAGTCTAGGATTTCTAAGTTGTTTTCACAATTATTTTATTCAGTATCAGTTCTCCTAGCAGTCTTGTCAGCTTTCTAATGGGTAATGAAGAACAAAAGTTTCCTGCAACAGGAATTGAGGTGGAGGCCATATTGAGTTGCAGTAAGTAGGGGGGTGTGACCTCTAGAGTACCTCCCATCACAGAACTTGTGCAGCAGTCAAGCTGCCATCTTTGCTCAAGGCCCCACTGAGGTTGTGGGAGGTTGCAATTGCTACCAGCACTCCAGAGATCCAAGGAACTGAACCAAAAGGAGGCATAAAGGTCACAGAACCTGTAAAGTTTGCTTTCAGTGAAGGAGAAAGAGCAAACTTGAATTCGAATCCAATTTTATTCAAGGGGCTAATTCTCAATGTTAAATTGGAAAGAGAATCTAGGAACCTCAGTGTCCTTAAGATTCTGTTCTCTTTTGTCTTTTGCCATAAAGACAGACACTGAGGTAAGGCCAACAGAGAAAAAATTTTAATGAACCAGTTCTAGGGACTAAAGTTGCTGCTCAGGGGTAGGGCATAGGCTTAGCATGTGTGAAACCCTGGCTTCAATCTGCAGCACTGCAAAAATAAAAAATAAAAAATAAAAAAATAATTAAATAAATAAAATAAGCAGTTCTCAACACTTAAAAAGTCTTTTCATTTGGTTCAAATTTACTGAATCCTGGATCTTGATCTCAGTTTCATTTGTCCAATATATATAGCATTCTTCAAAAAAATGTACACATTTCAGGAAAAAAAGTAGTATGGGCAAATAAATGCATGAAGAAATGTTTAACATCCCTAGTCATTCGAGAAATGCAAATTAAAACAACTTTGAGATTCCATCTCACTCCAGAAGGAATGGCTGCCATCAAGAAATCAACCAATAACAAATATTGGTAGGACTGTGGGGAAAAAGGAACACTTCTCCACTGTTGGCTGAAGTGTAGACTGGTATGACCACTGTGGAAATCAGTGTGGAGATTCCTCAAAAAACTAGGATTAGTGGTCCCATTTAATCCAGCTATTGCCCTTCTAGGTATTTTCCCAGAAGAATTGAAAACATCATGCCATAGCAATATATGTGCACTCATGATTATAGCAGCACAATTTGTAATAGCTAAATCTTGGAAACAACCCAAATGCCCATCAACTGCAGAATGGATAAAAAAGATGTGGTATTTTTATACAATGGAGTATTACTCAGCTATAAAGAAGGATAAACTTGAGGATTTTATAGGTAAATGAATGCAACTTGAGACCATACTCATAAGTGAAATAAATTAAACTCATGTGTAAATATCATAGTCTCCCTAGTAAAAAAAAAACTAAAAGAATAATAAGATCCAAAATGTACAATAGATATTGTGAAAATGAAAGGGAAAGAAAGTACTCAAAAGGACAGAACAACTGGGATGGGGAAAAGAGAAAAGGAAGAAGTGAAAAGATTATATGTATATAGGTACACATATACATATGTGTATATGTGTGTGTATTCAAGATAGATAACTATATTACTAATCTCTGTTAGTTCATAAAAAAAGTTTGTGCTCTCATTGTTTGATTGATCATTTTTTCATGCCTAAATCTTGTAACCTGAACAACTACTTCTAAGACAGCAGTATGCAATATATTAATTAGTGTTAATTTGCTACTAATTTTTTGAAATTCTGTATCATTTCTATCTTTTGTTTTGTTCTGGCTTTTAAAAGAAAAAAGAAAAAGAAAAATAGCATGATGTTTTTCCAACAGATGGTGTTACACTTGTATAAGAGCCCCTAGAGAATGTTGTACATTGCAGAGAACCCATTACACTGTTGGTCCTTAGAGAAGAAATTAAAAATATGTGTGCAACAATCTCATTGACCCAGGTTACCCAAGCAGCAGTTTGTGGTACTAATACATGTCTGGAAGCTAATGGCCACTACTTGGAGCACCTCTTATTATTGTAGAGGCCAAAGGTAACTTGTATTAATCTCATGATCTCTCAATAAATTTAGTGTTAAAATATTTATACAAGTTTTTCTTTTCCTGAATTGTGTATACTTTTTTTGGCAGACTGTGTAGTTTCACTTTATGTGACATTTTGGATCTCAGGGGGCTTGGAGTTCACAAGTTGGGCTGTACTTTATCTCGATGAGAGCACTCCTGCAATTCAGTACTGGTACCATTCATCACCGCGAGGTGTGACTTAATGTAGTGAAAAGATTGCCCAGGATGAGAGGTCCCTGAGACCATGGCATGAGACAAACCCTGGAGGACATGGCTCAGCATCCCCAGCCAAGAGACATCCCACTCACATCCGTGCTCACATGCCTGGAGAACCATTGCTGTGACTTGAATGTGCTTTCAATTTGTCCTCAAAGGTTTATAGTTAGAGGCTTGATCTCCAGTGGGAGGTGATGGAACTTGGAAAAGGTGGGGGTGTAGAAAACAAGAGACACTAGGGTAGCTATTGTTAATCTCCTATCGTTATGTTTTGAAGACCTGTATTGCTTACAGTGGTCGGTTCTGAAATGCTTTGTTGTGTTTAACTCTGTTTTGTTTTGTTCTCTTTAAAATAAAAAGTTAAAAAAATGAAAAGATGGGGGTGTGATGGGAGTTCTTTGAGCTCCTTGAGGACATTGCCTTAGGAAAACATTAAGGTAACACTCATGGGATCCCTGTGATCTCTTCGGGATGAATGTTTAGGAATGACCCTGACCTCAGAATTGTCTCTGACTTACTTTTTGATTATGTGATGACTTCCTCAGCCACCATTGCCCTCTGCAATAAGGTGATACAACCAAGGAGATCCTCCCCAGATCCTGCACCAAGCTGTTTGGACTTTCATCTTTCAAAACTCTAAGCTAAATAAACATCTTTGCTTCATAAAATGACCCTGCCTCAGGTATTTCATTACGGTAACAGAAAATGAACTAAAGTGACTATGAGGGAGAGATCAGGTTACTTTTTTGTCATATGGCCTTAATGGCTGCTCAATCAACAGATATAAATGATAGAGAATCACATTTTGGTCTACATTCAAAATAATTTTCTAACAGTCAAACTTTCTGAAGATGTCATAGACCACTGTTACATGCTGAGTGAGCTCTGTTCTAGAAGGCACCACAACCCCTACTTGGCAGAGAATTGTGGCAGAGCTCATAGAATTGGACTGGGGCTATCTGTATATCTGTCCAACATGGACGTAGTTTAAACATTTACTACATTAGTCCAAAATAACACACCAAGCCACACACACACACACACACACACACACACATTTTATCTTTCAGATTAAATACTACATGCCTGTATTTAGTACTTCCTATATGTTTAAATATTACTTCCTTTAATCTTCAGCATCCTATTGAAAAGATATGATGATTATGCATTTCATAGAAAATATGTGAATATTACAGGTTAAGTAACACGCTCAATTCGTTTTAGCTAGTTAGTATGGAACCTATAATTTTAATCCAGATGTACAATCTTAAACACTCTGTTCTTCTGCCTCTTTTCTTCATAAAGATTAATAGATTCAAAATGCCAAAAATAACCTGGTTCACACCCAAAATAACTCAGTGAGAGTTGGAGGGCTGCTAAAGATACACTAAAGTAATATTATGATTTCTCTGTCATGGATAACTGACAGCTGTGTTCCATTTTGCCCAAAGAAGTAAAATTCTCTTATTAGTGAGAAAGGAGCAGAGATTCACATCCCCTTAGGCAAAAAGCTTCCCAGTGTGAGTTGTTCCCTGTCACTACGGAGGCAGTTTCCTGATGTCAACCCAGTTTGTGGCTGCATCCTTGACATTCTCGTGCAGGAGTCAAGGTCAAGGAAGAGTCAAAGAAAGAAGATCAAGTCTGCTTTCCCCAGGAAGAAATTATTTAATTTCAGAGCCCTTAGGAATTTGACTAATGAAAAGTGTGTGCGTTTGTATGTGTATATGTTGTTTTCTTAAACTTTTTTGGCCACAACTTCTAAGCATTAGAGCTGCATCAACATCTCCTTGAAAAGTACCCACTTTCAATCTGATTAGACTTTTAAAAATGAAACCAGAAAACAGAAACTCTCCTGTGACTCCTCAGGGCAATAAAGAAAGCAAACACATAGAATTCTCAGATCATGAGGGGAATTGGAAACGCCTGTCCATCACTTTGTCTACAACCACCTTGAGATGACTTTTCTGACTTTAGATTTTTCAAACACTTGGTCATCTGCATTCTACCAAAGCTTTATAATTTTCTTTGCTTCTCCATGGAGGCCACTGATATACACAGAATTTTTGAGGCTTCTTATTCCAGAGGACTCAGGAACACTGAAAATCACTTCTACTAAGAAATGAGGTCATTTCCAAAAGTTTCCAAAACAAGGTCATAGAAGGCAATTACAGTTTCAAATCTTGTCTTTATAAATAGTCCAAGTGCTTCTTCAAAATGATGGACTGATCACAGTTCTGCCCTTGACCCAAAGACAAAAGGCATGGAGAAGAGGTCCAAGCAAATCAGAGCTGCCAAGATGTTTTGAGGAATATGAAAACCTACTGAAGATCTCAACAACTGAAGGGCCTTGAGTTTTCAGACTATGAGAGGGAAGCCAACTTGACCTGGGAAACATCTAGGAATCTCGCCCCTAACTGAGACAGGGTGCTGGGAGTAAGTATGGATATTAGCTAGAAGCCAGAAAGAGAATAGTTGGCACTACAATTTTCCTCCTTACTGCACACAACCAGAAAGTCACCTACACCCCCACATCACTGGAGCTTTGAGGCTTGTTCTCTCAGAAAACAGAAATGATTTAATTCTTCTTTTGGGAATAACAGAAGTGGTGCCTGACTGGTAAGAGATCTGCATCCCAAAGAGGTCAGTGTACTGAACCAACAGATTTTTATCCCACTTTTCCAAGCCCTGCACTCAGACCCTGGTAGCTGGGGCTTTAGTTTCAAGAGAAAATGCTTCCTTACATGGGGAAACTGGAGAGATTGAGAGAAAAGGCTTATGGGTACTGATATATGACTCTTTCCAATGTGAATACCGACTTGATGTCTGAGAATTACACAAGAAAGCCTGAGATTAAGCATGTCTTGTCCACTTTTGTAGTCAGCTTTCTCATCACTGTGGAAAAAAAACCTTGACACTCACAAATTAAAGGAGCAGAGGTTTATTTTGGCTCACAGTTTCAGTGGGTGCAGTTCACCATCAGGCAGAATCAAGGCAGAAAATGTATGGGGGAAGGGACTGGTGGAGAAAAGCTGCTCACACCACACTGACCAGGAAGCAGAGAGAGGGAAGAAAGAGAAAGAGAAAGAACAGAGAAAGAGAAGGAGAGAAAGAGCTCAAGATAAGAGTTCATCACCACTGACCATCACTTCTGACCACGCTTCACCTGAAGGACAATACATTTAGCTATGCACTCATCAGTGGGTCAGTTCTCCGTGACTCAATCACCTTCCAAAAGCTCCACCTCCAAACAGAAGACTTTTGGGGGTCACTGTAGATGTGAACTATAACATCTACACTGATTGAACAGTATGAATATATCACCCAAAACACCAGATATCTGAAAAGTTCTGGAAAAATCAGTAAGAGAGTTTGCAACAAATAGAATTTAAAAACTAATTCAGAGGATACAGGGACAATAAAGGATTAAAATATTGTAGTTTATAATTAACACCCCCAGAGATTGAAAGCTGAAACAAGAATAAAAAGGAATAATACAGCACTCTCGAGACCAGAATGACCCCATGGTAATTAAAAAAATTATGCCTGAAATAAAATCTCAGTAAAAAAGAACACAAGATGAAATCAAAAGAATTTATCAGAAACAGGATAAAAAGAGAGACCATGTAAAACTAGGCAGTAAGATAAATAGAAAATAATAGAAAAATTAAAGAAACATCAGTCCTAGTACTGAGGGTTCTAAAAAGTGGAGCAAAACAATAAGATAGAGGAAATGATGACAGGTATAATTCAAGCATTTAAAAATAAGAAATTTCAAATTGAAAAGTTCCACTGAGTACTCAGCTGAATGAATTTAAAAAGACCTTTACTGTGCATATCATCATGGAATCTGAAAAAGCCAAGAAAAAATAAGATTCTAAATGAAGAAACCGGGTCCATACATAGGTCTGGTCATCAGAATGACTCTGGAAGCATAAGGATGCAAAGTTACATTTTAAAAATTATGAAAGAAAATGATTTCCAACTGTGATTTTTATTCTCAGGTAAAGAGGTAGATAAAGTTGGACTGACCCCAAAATATCTACCCCATCCCTCTGGTTTCAGTGGTTCACACATAATAGAAGTTCTTTTCTCTATTCAGTAACAGCACAGAGGTAGGTGGGTCCAGGAAGACAGCTTAGCTCCACAAAGGCATTGGAAAACCAGATCCCTCTATCCAGCTGCTCTGCTCTCTCTTAAAGGTCATACTAGTCCACATGTTCTAAGATATCATGCAAGCTCCAGCCCATGGGGAAGGGGAAAGGGGCTCCTTTTCAAGGACAGAAGCAGAAGTTGCATACATTCATTCTCCCCACAGCCCCTTGTCATGACCTAGTCTTGTTATTTTCATGGCTGCAAGCAACGTGGGAAACACTGACTTTAGTGGGGGAGAAACATGCCTACCTGAAACTAGGAGTGCTGTCTCACTAATGAAAAGAAAATGAGTATAGGAGAGACTTAGCTGTCTGTCACCCCACTCAAACCACCAGTCAAAGGTGATGGCAAAAAGGAGACTGAGGTTGGGATGGAAGGGAAAGAGAGGGTAATAGGGTGGGTATGACCAAAATATGCATGTATCAAAGTATTCACAAAAAAACACATTATTTTTACTAATTCATTTGTGTTCATAATTTTTTTCCAAATCCATTTTTGTGTTAATAATTTTAAAAAACATTTAAAAATTAAAAAGGTACAAGAAGTTGAAAAAAAGAAGAAAATAAAAAGATGAGGACAGGTCAATGTCTTCTTTAACATACAGAGGTTCAGAAAAGGTAGTTCCTGGGTGGTTTTTTTAAAAAAGAAGCTTCTGGATGATATTCTCCACAAACTGAGGGATAAATAAAAAAGCAATACGGGCCATATGTTACAGTTTGTATATAGATGGCCCCCCCCAAGCCTCATGTAGTCACGGAAGTGGCTGAATCTAGCGTTTGTGATTGACTCCTTGTCGAGTGCTGGGATTGGCGGTGTGAGTTCTGCACCCTCCCAGGGGTGGAGCCGACATACAATGTAAGGTTGGAATGGGGGCGTATTTTCCTCTTTGGAGCGGTTTGTTCTTGCGACTTGCAGCCGCAATGAACGGCTGCCCTCTTTTGCTCTGGCTGCTGCCTTGAAGTGTTGCCCCAGTGCCATGCCACCTTGCCTTGGAGCCAGCTGATTATGGACTGAAATCCCCAGAAACTGTAAGCTAAATAAACCTCTCCTTCCTTCACTTTGGGCGTCAGGTGTTTGTCTCAGCAACGAAGAAAAAGTAACCAAAACACCATAGGACACAGAAAACAGGTGATGCAATACAGTAACATGACTAAAAGAAACCTAGGAATGAAATTGCCCAAGAAGGATAGAGGAAATTGATCCATGTAGAACAAGAAGATAAATTTTCAAGGGGGAATGGTTCTAATATGTTTAAGATTAAGAAAAACATGGGCAAATGTGCTGAGATCATTGGATCATTTGGGGAAAACAATAGGACGTACATAAAAAATAGGCAAAAGGAAAACAGGACAAGATTAACTTCAAAAAATTGCAGAGTTGTCCAAGAAAAGATGCAGGACCATGATATGTTACTGACTCAATATCAAATGATATTTGCATTGTATAATATAATAATCTAAACCTTCATAGAAAACACCTGTCCTTGACCTATTCATCCATGTGGCCACGCAAGCCAAATTCAGCCCCTCTGCCTCACAACATCCTAACTATGCACTCCATGACATCCACAAGTCACACTGATGGGTCCTTTCACTGTCCTGTGCCTCTGGTCATGGTGTCTTTTGGAGTGTGGTGCCCAGGAGTGAGCCTTGCGTGAAGAAAGAGAATAGTTCAGCAGGGCAGTCCTACCAGTAGGGAAATCCAATCCTGCTTCCTCACTGATACACACAACTCTATAGTATCTCTGAATTTCTTCAGAGGGAGAAATAAGACTTTACCCTAAGAGTTCTTGATAGCCCACACTGTCCATGGGGTCATATTAACCTCAGTAAGGGTCACCTCATGCTGCTGTCATGGGACACAGAAGAGTTTAACTTGCCAGAATCAAGGGGCCCAGAGGCCTGTTGCTGCATAGAATTTGCACATCATGAGAGTCTTGGAGTAAAGAAAGGCAAAAACTGTTCTAGTATCTCCAAAGAGATTATGTAGGCAGAAATGGAGGACGAGTTTTAGTTGTCACAAGGTAGCAGAAAATCAGCACTCGTGGACTAGCAGGAGGCCTCAGTAATCCTGGCTGAGACTCTCTCCTTCAGGTTAAAGTAACATCTTTCATATAGCCAGGGGTCTATTTTTCTTTTCCAGAGGTAAAACAAAAGATAAGTTTTTCTCACCCTCAATCCTAAGGTGGGACAGCACTCCAAAGACCTCTTGGTATGTTCTTGGAGATGTGGTTTTCTAGGAGAGAAATAATCAGGGCATTGATCACCTGGGTGAGGGTTATTCCATGCTGTCCAATGTTGTATGAGAACAGAAAATCATGTTCAACCTAACATTCAGCCATCACAATCTCACCTCCTTCTAGGAAAAAGTAACTAGACCTGGCCAGGAGAAGTAGCTAGCTTATAGGAAATGATGGCTTGTCCAGCCTAGAAGCTAGATTTTTTGATTTCTAAAAGAAGATTCTTTGGAAAGAACAGTCAAAGGATGGAACTTGCAGTTTGGATAGTAAGAGAAGAATCCAAGAAAGAAGTTGCTGATAAAATTCTCATCTTTTGTAACCTAAGTCTAAGCTCACCATATTTATAGATATTGTTATCTCTGTGGGAGAAGTTCTTACTATACAGTTTTTTTTTCTCTTTCTGGGAATGGAGGTCCCATTTTTGTTTGTACAGGAATATGGCCAATTGGAAATCACTACAAATTATTTACCTTCTGATCCACCCCCAGTCCCCATATCTTCATGCCTGGAAATTTTTTCCTCTTTTCTAACTACCTAAATCTAGTATTGAAATATTGTAGTATTGAAATCACTTTAAGCTTCCCAAGAACCAAACAAATTTTCAATGGACCATATGTTCTCTTGTAATATATTTGATTCACTTTGACCCTAGATTATATTACTTATTAGGCTAACTGTAGTAACAGGTAGACCCTAATATGTGTAATGGCTCAAGGCCGTAGAAGACGGTTTATTACTGAGAGAACAGTACCAATGCATAAGAACTTTAGCTCCATGATTTTTTCTGTGTAAGTCATTCTTATACTCAAGCTGATGCTGTCTTTAATCCAACGGTTCTAAGGTGGTTCTGGGAACCATTTCCATTCTTTCCAGACATGGAAAAGAGATTGAAGGAATATTAACAGGAGAGTTTTATGAGACTGGCCTGGAAGCAACACATGCCATTTCCCTTAACATTTTACCATCTGGATCTCACTAATATGGCTACGATGAACAGTAAGCTTGAGCGGACTGAGTGGGGCTGGGAAAAGTACGATAGTTCCTTGTTAAGTTAAGTTCCACTTTTTGACCTTAATCTTACATTAAGGAAAAAAGATCATGTATGTGGTTTACATTAAGTCATTTTTGTCAAATGGGCCTTTTGTTAATATCTTTGAACTGAGACAAAGTAAAATAGAATGACCTCAATTGATGCCACTTTATTTAAGTAGGACTTCTTTAAGCAATTCTAATTCATTCTGTTCTTATTACAAAATAGTTAACATTCTGTGCATCCAGCCAATTTTTATTTGGCCCTTGTCCCTAAAATGATAGCATCCATCTATTATTTTTTTCACTCTTTCACATTTTCAGCTAAAAAGTTATTGTTCACTTATGAGTTAAATTTTATATGAGGTACTAGGAATAATCACTAAACAACAGATAAGTCTTTCACTTGCATTTCCTCAGATTCTAATGATGGACAGGTGGGAAATAGGCAAAAAAAAAAAGCGCTGATTTTTTAAAACTAGGTAGTAACAAGTGCTAGAGGTAAAATAAAGCAGAGTGGTGAGAAAAAGAATGGCTGGCAGCAATTTAGAGTATGAGTTTGGGCATGTCTTCTTAGAGGAAGTGGCATTTAAACTGAGACCTCAGTGACAAGGATGAGCCATACACTGTGAGATCCTGAGTCAGAACTCTTCTGGTTGAGGTGGTGATGGTCTTGACTGTGAGACAGAGACACGGGGAGTATGGCTAGAGAGCTGTGAAAGGAGAATGTAATAGGAATTGAGATCAGACTGTTGACTGGGAGGAAGGTAGTGTCATACGTTGGAGGCCATGGCAAGGAGGTTTAATTTTATTCAAAGAGCATTAGCAAACAGAGGCTTGGAGCAGATTGACTCTCTTTTCCATTTGTGGTTGTTATTAAATGTACTCTGCCTGCTTGGGCAAGAGTGGATTGAAGGAAGTAGGGAGACTCAGGTGACATGTAGGAGGCCTTTATTATGGTCAAAGACAAGATGATTTCAAGCTTGGAGTTCACGGCAGTAGCAGAGATGATTGTAGTATGGAATTGATGAGAATTTTGGAAGTTCTTTGGCCTGGACTTGCTGAAAGATTTTCAGCAAGAGGAGTGAAAAAGTAAGGAGTTCAGACTGCCTCTTATATGTAAAGTAATCACTGATGTCCTTCCTCTTATTCAACCTTATATACCTCTAGAAAAAAGTTTGATAGAATCTAGACAGATTCAGGTGACTGTTCCTGTTCCCTTTAACATTCTGCTTCATTTTCCTGGACAAAACCTTTCTCATTTTTTAATTTTTGCAAGAAAATGAAAACAGCCTCTTCCACTTGCCTAAGAAAACCAATGAAGGGTGATAAATGCGATAATACTCCCTGTAACAAAATTCTAATAGGATCACAAGATGCTCTTCTGGCTAAGAGATATGTCCTCAGCATTTGAATTTAATCAGACCATTACATATTTCTCTGCCCTTTTACAGTGATGATGACTAACTGTCTCCCAAGTGGGTGGGTTATACATTAGAAAAAAGAAGGAAAATAAAATCAATCAAATTAGGGCAGTTAATATCATTTAATTGACTCATAACTACATAGATCACAAGTGAATATGCAAAGTGTACCAGAGAGAATTTTTTTGGAATTAAAGGATGCTTTTTTCTGTGTTTTGTGGTCCCTTTGTTCATTCTGTTCTTTCCCGATTTGACTTATACTGCCGCAGACAAGAAGCTCAAAGGAGTAAATTCATGGTTTATATGATATCAGTTGTCATTTTCTGGTAGTGAACAGATACTTTTAACCCCAGAAACCATGAAATTAGAGTTCTCAGTATATTACAGAGGAAAGTAATACCATTCACCCTTTCACATGTGAAAGTTTTGATCTTAAAAATTCTTTACTCAAACTGCAAACTTTGGTGATTTTATGCACCAACTTTATTAAATAACTTAGAGCACCAATTTTGTCTTTAGAAGTAAATTCTACCTTTGCCTTAAGAAAAATGACAAAAGTTCTGAATGTGGTTGAAACCCTTTGTCTTCTATGATACCTATTTTCCAAGATTATGTTTGATCATTTAATAGCAGTGCTGTCTTGCAGTTTTTGCTAAGGCTATTCATAATTTTGCTACTTTGTATGTCTTGTAATATCTAATCCCAATATTGGTACTTAAAATTCTGATAATGACCACCTATAATTAAAGTAGGGTAGTAGACT